>OZJO01017515.1:0-18263 GCA_900406225.1 Acrobeloides nanus | reverse complement strand
CCCCCCCCACCTTGCCCATGTACGATCTCCTTCCGTCTCTCTTCTCCTCTTCCCCTTCTCTTTTTCTTCTCCTTTTCTCTTCTTCGTTCTTCTTCTCCGCTCCCCTTCTTTTGTTTTCTTTCTCCCTTCTCCTCTCTTTTTTCCTTCTCCTTTCTCGCTTTCCTTTTCCCTTTATCTTTTACATTCTCTTTTCTTTTCTAGGGGTGAAGTCGTTCCTCCTAGTGGTGCCCCTGAAGACTCCCCTACCATTCGTCGGTTATGGGATGAGCTGAACGCGACAAGAAGACGACCGTACTATTTGCCTCCAAGCAACAACGACTCCGATTACTCGTTCTCCACACAACTACGTACACTATATTTGCAACTATTGGTTTCGTCGTGGAAAGGTTCCATGATCATGGACACTGGTTTGGGAGATTTCGGCTTCTCAATTCCCTAATCCAATTCAATAGAGTTTCTTCGAAATTTTGGTTTGTTGTCTTTTTCAAACAAACTCATTTGCCATCGCTCCCTTTAAATTATTGATCATCCTGTACATAAAACCAATACATCTTTTGTTGAGTAAATTTTAGTTTTTAAAAAATTCAATTTGTTGCCTCCAAATATGCAATTAATTAAATATTCGTGATTTTTTGTGCGATATTAAAATAAAAATTATTTTTTATATTTATAGCTAAATCGTTCCCACATCACCTCCCACTTTTCTATCAAAAAACGCACAAATCTAATCTCCTTTCTACGAATTCTAACTTAAGTAACTTACCATCGAGATCATGTTCTGTTTCACATTAAAAATCGTATTAGCTTAATCCATACGTTTGGTAGCTTTTTTTTATATAAACGACGTTTAGTTACCCACTGAAAGATTAAAAATGCGAGATGTTATTGGATCAGGAAACGTTTATTTTGACGCTTTATTTGCTAACGGAATCCCCACCGGGAGTTTTATATTTTATTGTGCAAATTTTATTATTGGACTTGTAAATTTGACAGTAGCACCGGTATTTTTCTATATGGCATGTTTGAAGCAGAGCTTTCATAGAAATCTTCGACTAGTAACAACAAATCTTNCACAAATCTACTTCCTCCATCCCTCCACCTCCTACCCCCCTTCAGTGACGTAGCCAGAAGGATCCCCTCCTCATGGGGGGGGGGGTGGGGTCGCCTAAGGAAAACCAAAAAAATCATAAGGGTCCCCCTTATGTTTTATGATTTTTTTGAATTTTCGGACCTTGGCATTCTTACACCCCCCCCCTATGGCTACGTTATTGCTTCCCCCTTCATGCATACCGTTTCCTCTAGATTGTTCTAGCTTTCTAGATTTTCTAGATTTCCTTTAGGTTTTCTAGTTTTTCTTTTTTCAGATTTTCTTTTATTTTCGATTTTCTAGACTTTTTAAATTTTTATAGATTTTATAATTTTCCTAGATTTTTTTCTAGGTTTCCTCTTGACTCTTCTATACTTTTCTAAATTTTTTTTGATTTTTTAGACTAGTAACAACAAATCTTTACTTGGCATTTTTTCTCACGGGTGTTGGTGATACCGTCTATTCGTTTTTGGTGCTGTCTCGGACTAGCGATCGACATATGACCAAATTTTTCTACTTTTTCGTTTTATTCAAGGAATGGGAGTTGGCTTGTTGAAAACAACTTTTCTATCGATTATTTTGGAAAGAACGGCGGCTACAATTTATCGAAAAAATTATGAAACCAAGCCACATTTATTCTTAGGATTGGCACTTTATTTTTTCGGGGTATGATTGGTCGAGAAAATTTAGAAAAAAAATATAGTAAAATTAAAACAAACCACATGAAATATTTCAATTTCCTCGCTGAGATAGTGAATTTTTAAATCGGGTACAGATTTTTGAACACCCTGTAGAAAAAATCTAGACAAAATCTAGAAAAATTTAGAGAAATTATATTTTATAAATTACCAAAAACTGACCAGATTCGAAAACACTAGAAAATCTAAAAAATCTAAAATCTTAAAAAAATTTAAAAAACATTTTACAGCATCTCGGTATTCTACTCGCAATTGGCTTTTATATTTGTAAGTGTTTTAGAAATAACAAAAAAATTAATCTTTTAGTTTTGCTTCGTGAGTGGTTCTTTTTTGGTATCTATTTCTCATGCAATCTAGTGTGTTTGTTGTCAATTTTCGTGCTATTTTGGGTCAATAAAAAGATGAGAAAAATTAAATGGGATACTACTGTGCAGTTATCTTTTAGATACCAAGTATTTTCTCAACATTTTAGCTTTTATCAGGGACGAGGGGGATTTTTATAGGGGGACAAAAGTTCAGTGACACTCGATAAAAATTTGAGAAACTAAATGGCGCACAAAGCTTGCAAAAAAAGTCCCGCAAAAGGAACGATTCGTGGTCTAGTGGATAAGAAGCTAGACTTCGGCTTTTTATACGCACAGGTTCAATTCCCACTTGTGTCATAAAAATTTTTGTTTCAGAACTTTTTAACTGATATTCTCCGAATTTTTGCTTTTTTTGCATTTTTGCTCCCTGAGGTACAGTGGATTCTCGATAGTACGGTTACCAAAATCAAATTTTCAAAAAATCATATCTCCGTCGATTTTAATGCTATTTTTTCGTTAACCACATTTTCTCTAAATTCTATATAAGATTTTAGGGAAAATGTGGTTAACGAAAAAAATAACATTAAAATTGATGGAGATATGATTTTTTTAAATTTTGAGGGACCGTACCAGTGTTGTCCCGTGTGCATATGTGTTGTGTACACACGAGTGAAATCGTCGTAGGAATTGAAAATGAATTTATTTCCTTTATAGATTTGTTATTCACGACAAAAGAAAATTTTGGATCAATGTGTTCAACTCATGAGTACTCATGTGTACACAACACGTACACATGTGTACACATGAGTACTCATGAGTTGAACACACTGATCCAAAATTTTCTTTTGTTGTGAATAAAAAATCTATAAAGGAAATAAATTCAATTCATAAGACGATTTTGCTCGTTTTTACACAACACATGTTGTGTACGCACGAGCGAAATCGTCGTAGGAATTGAATTTAAATTTATTTCCTTTATAGATTTATTATTCAGACAAAAAAAAATTTTGGGTCAATGTGTTCAACTCACGAGTACTCATGTGTACACATGTGTACACACTGTGTACACATGTGTTTGTATACACGTGTGTTGTGTACACAATGTGTACACAAACACATGTGTACAGGGGACAACACTGGACCGTACTATCGAGAATCCACTGTATCATAAAAGCCCAAAATTTTAGATAACGGAAAATATTCGTTTCTTGAAAATTATGACACCTTTAATCACTTTGGGATGTTTTGTTGACCTTTTTGGATTTATTGGAGTATCTGTGGAAGCTTCTATAAATTATGCTAATCAGTTGCTTTATCCTTTTCTTATGATTGTAATTCTTTTTTATTTCAAAAATGACATCTAAATCCAAATTTAGACAATGAACACGTTTGGACTGATTTTTTATCTACTTTATTTGAAGCGAGATAAAAAGATGCGCATGAAAATTTGGAAATTTTTATGTTGTTGCTATCAGATAAAAGTAGAACCAGCTATTAGGTTGGCATTTAAGTTTTTGCGGTTTTTCTCAGAACTAAATTTTATTCAACAAAAAACATCAAAAAACAATGTAACTACGTTATTCAAAGTATTCTCCACCAGATTCGATCACTTTCTGTAACTGCTCTTCGAGTTGGTGGATGCCCTGGCGGTACCAATCTCGACCCTTAGAATCAAAGAATTCAGTAAGGAACTCGCGCATCTCTTCGATCGTGGTGAATCTCTTGCCTCTGAGCTAGTGTTCCATCGAGCGGAATAGGTAGTAGTCGCTTGGAGAAAGGTCGGGGCTGTACGGTGGGTGCTCCAGACGCTCCCAACCCATATTTTAAAAAATCTTCGGCCAGCATGCGAGTAGTCATTGACGGATGTTCTTCGACAGCGTTGACGACAACGACTCGATCGACTTCTCGAGGGCGTCCGGACCTTGGATTGTCTTCAACAGCCAAATTTCCACTCGGAACTTTGAGAACCATTGCTGCGCTGTTCTTTCTTTAACAGTCCCGTCACCATAGGCACTGTTGATGTTGCGAACCGCCTCGATTGCCTTATGACCCAGTAAAAACTCGTATTTGAGCAACTTTCGAATATCACCTCTGTTCTTTTCTATTTTATGCCTTTAAATAAAATTTCTTTTAAAAAATAATTGCAAATCAATTCTAGTATCAATTGCAAAAAAAATTAAATTTATTGAGATTGAAATTTTCACTTTCTGAGAAAAACCGCAAAAACTTAAATGCCAACCTAATATTATAATAAGCTGTTATAAACGCTAAAAATATGCGGAACCATAATATCGTGAAAAAGGGTTTTATCAACAATTCCTGTATCTAGCTTTGCATCAGTTCAGGGCCGTACGAGAGATGGAGCAATTAGGGCACGGCCTCAAAATCGAAAAAATGAAAAAATCCTAATGGCCCCCCCCTTATGTTTTTATCCAAAATTTTTGAAAAAATTTCAAAAAATCGTAAGGGTCCCCATTATGATTTTTCACAAAAACTTTCCCATTTTCCGCAAAAATGTCGAAATTTGCCATTTTTCTTTTTCTCGCGGAATTGATTTTTTCAACATTTTGTTCACAATGAATTTAAAAATTTTTTTGACAAAAAATTTTCTCTTGCAGAATATGTAAAAAATTTTAAAAATTGAACCATGGAAATAATGGGAAATTCACGTTCAAAGTTTTTAAAAAATAAAATTTTTTGTAAATACAAATTTTGAAGAAGTCTTCTATAAGTTGTTCAGAATTGTCTAGCTTCCATCTTACAAAAGACCGTTCTTTTAAAGGAACATCTTTTAAAGGGGGGTCTCATTTACCTCGGGGACTCCACTTAAGGACCACTTCTCAAATCTCAAGTTTTTTCTGATCATTTTCTACGAGTAACCACAGTTTCTGGCACCATTTTTTGTGGCGAGTCCGAATTTCGCAAAAACAATATAAGTTTGTCCTCAAGAAATCATAGAAAAATTGAAAAAACAGCATTTTGTCCTTAAACAACAAAAATGACCGGTTTTTGTTTATATTTTAATGTTGTTTTTTCAGTTTTTCTATGGTTTCTTGAGGGCGTGGCCACGTTTGAGGCTATTTATTTGAGGTTTTTTTCGATGAGGCCTTTTATTTGAAGGCAAGACAGATGAGGCTGAACATTTAAGGCTCGAAATTTGAGGACAAGCTTTTGAGAATTTTTTTTGAGGACACTACATTTGAGGACAAGTCTTTGATGACTCTACACTTGAGGACTCAATTTTTTAGGACGCTACATTTGAGGCCCAACATTTGAAGCTCAACATTTGAGGACTATACACTTAAGGAATCAATTTTTTAGGACGCTACATTTGAGGCCCATAATTCCCTGTATTTTATTTTTTTAAAATCATATTTTCTGTTTTTTATTATAAAACCCGATTAAAAGCCTCAAATGTAGCGTCCTAAAAAATTGAGTCCTCAAGTGTATAGACTTCAAATGTCGAGCCTCATATGTTGAACCTCAAATGTAGCGTCCTAAAAAGTTGAGTCTTCAATTGTATAGACCTCAAAGACTTATCCTCAAATTATGAGCCTCGAATGTTCGGCCTTAAATTAAATTCCCCAAATTTTTAGTCCTCTCAGAAGAAGTCCTCAAATAAAAAGCTTCGAGTGTGGCCACGCCTTCTTGAGGACAAACTTATATTATTTTTGCGAAATTCGGACTCGCCAAAAAATGGAGCCAGAAACTGTGGTCGCTCGTAGAAAGTGACCAGAAAAAACCTGAGATTTGAGAAGTAGTCCTTAAGTGGAGTAACCGAGGTAAATGAGACTCCCCCCCCCTTTAAGGAAGCAAAGATATCATCAACATATGGCGTTTCCGACCTGCTGAAATACCCTGTAGGTTTTTGCACTATGATCATTTTCCTATAATTTTTGTTACATGCTCAAATTAGAAAACCTACAACGCTGGTTCAACTCCCGCTTGATAACAACCTAGTTGAAAACTGATTCGGAAAAAATATTATTCAAAAACTGTTTTCACGATATTATTGGGCCTCTATATTATAAAAAATATATAAGCAAAAAATATTATTATAGATAGTCTAATCTAAATTTTATTTAATAATAAAATGAAATATTTTCTACATATTCGGCTTGGGTAGAGTGCTATAAGAGTCATAAAGTGTTTTTATTGATAGCTTATAACTGGGAGTCAATAAATGCCTAGATGATTTTATCACTTTTTTAAGCTTTTTATCAAATTTTAACACGGCACTAGCGACGTACGTGGATTTTTCAAACGTGTTAAAAACACACCTTTTTCACCATAATGTCAATTGCAAACTGTTTTTTTGGGGTAAAAAAATGATTATACTAAAAAAACCGCATCAAAAGCGGCTTTATTTCGTTTAAATCGACTTTAAAAAAATCTCAAAACGTTTACAAATCAAGAAAAAGCTTATGACTACAGAGGGAGCGCGCATTACGGGGTAGCGACGTCGCTCGTTTGAAAATTGAATTTTTAAGGAAGTATAGGATGGTCCTAAAGTTCGTGTACACGTTGAAATTTCATGCTAGACTTCATAGGAAAAATTTTGGAGCTGTACGGCCTGGGGGAGGGTGGCGCACTTAACGTGACTCCAAAGACCGAAGTAGAAAAACGTTAAAATAAAAAAATCGATTTTTGACCTCCTAAATATTTTTTTCGAAAAAGCGGAATGTTACGTTCTTATATTGGTATCCAGGCAACTTTTACAAAAAAATTATTAAATTTCATGCACACTCTTTTCCTAAAAAGCTGTATACTGGAAAAAACAACCAAAACTCAAAAATTGATATCTTTCAATTTTTTCATAAGGGGTTAAAGTTTACCTCCACAAGTCATATATCATTTTAAAGCTCGTAATTAGACAAAATTTATGAAGTACAAAAATTCGAAAAAAATTTCGAAAAATTTTAACCTCATAAAACCACTTTTGGGTGTGATATAGCGGCGGTATAAAAACCAAACGGTACGCAGCCGCAAGGAGCTGCGTGAAATTTTTATTATATAAATTACCAATAATTTAAAAAAATTATTTTTAAGTATTAAACTGAGTAACTTAAAATTTAGTTTACTCATTTATAAATCTTCAAATTTCCATTAATTTTCACTCTACATATACTACAACTTTTCGTAGTCGAAGCACAATCTTGAAAGCACCTTGGGTGCCAAGGTAGTCCCATAATAAAAGTGACAAGGTAGTCCCATATGAAAAGTGTGAAGGTAGTCTATGTTCAGAGGCGATCATGTATCTCGGGGACGCGGGGGGGGGGGCAATTTAAAAAATTTTTAAAGAAATTGATACAAAATGTTAAAAATAATGAATAAATTTTTGTGAAAAAATTGATATTTTTGAAAAAAGTGTGGTGTTTTTACACCGGTGTAAAAACACTTCATTGTGAGAGATAAGGGAGACTGAAGTGATTTATATGGGACTACCTTGTGACTTTTATTATGGGACTACCCTGATACCTGCTATATGGGACTACCTCGACACCTTATAACTGGAACTATCCAGATCTATATCTCTGTGGATTCTCTGGCTTTGATGGTGTTGTTTTATTGATATAGGAAGACAAGTGTAATCAATTTATTGGCATTAATAAAACATGTATAAGATAAGGTGCTTAATAACAAATTAGGCAGGGTTTAAAATCTATCTATGGTTAATTTGAATCAATAAACGGAAAAAAGTGACAAAGTTGTCACTCAAAATGGCCATTTTTTCAAAAAAATTGTCAAAAACTTGACGTTTTTAGCCGAAATTAGTCATTTGCTGAGCATTTTAAGTAAGAAAACAAGTTTTTCAAAAAGAATTTTTCTCGCTGGTCGGCACTAAAAATCGCAATGAGGGACTCTTATGTTTTTTGAAAATTTTTGAAAAATCGTGAAAAAAAATAAAATTGAGGGACCAAAAGGAAAAACTCATTGCAAGTGCTTCCCCCTCATTCTTCAGCCTAAATTACTCGAATGGATTTTAGTGAAAGAAAAATTTGAAATTTTTAAAAATTTTTGCAAGCTCTTTCACTAAAATCAAAGTCAGGAAAGCTTCTTCAAGACTCGGGAATGTACGTAATCAATTTTTCGAATAGAAAAACCACTTTTAGGGTCATTTTGGTAAAAATTTAAAAGATTTCAACAAGTTGTTACTTTTTTCCGTTCATATTTTTGAATATCTTTGTTAAAAAAGAAGGTTTAGATGTTTCTCTTTCATAATTCAGCAATAACTCAACTATTTCTTTATTATCTTTTCCATTTTTTCTAGCTATTTGTATTGCAGTTTCACCAGATCTGTTTTGTTTATTTCTATCTGCACCATTTTGCAATAAACAACGAGCAATTTTAATATTGTTGTTTTCAGCTGCGTACATAAGACAAGTTTTATCATCTTCATTTTGGCTATCTATATCAGCACCATATCCTAATAATAATTCGATAATAAATTTATTATCATTTTTATTTCCTGCAGCATAATGTAAAACATTTTGTCTAAATTTATCTTCTCTATTTATATCTGCACCATTTTGCAATAAACAACGAATAATTTCAATATTGTCGTTGAAAGCTGCTGTCATAAGATAAGTGACATCACCTTTGTTTTGGCTATTTATATCAGCACAATATTCTAATAATAATTCGATAATAAATTTATTATCTTTTTTATTTCCTGCAGCATAATGTAAAACATTTTGGCTGGATTTATTTTTTCTATTTATATCTGCACCATTTTGCAATAAACAACGAGCAATTTCAATATTGCTGTCTTCAGCTGCTTTCATAAGACAAGTGACACCACCTTCGTTTTGGCCTTCTTTATCAGCACCATGTTTTAATAATAATTCGATAATAAATTTATTATCATTTTTATTTCCTGCAGCATAATGTAAAACATTTTGTCTATATTTATCTTCTCTATTTATATCTGCACCATTTTGCAATAAACAACGAATAATTTCAATATTGTTGTTGAAAGCTGCTATCATAAGAGAAGTGACACCACCTTCGTTTTGGCTATCTATATCAGCACGATATTCTAATAATAATTTGACAAGCAAATAATTGTCACCATTATTAAATCCAGCAAAATGTAGAGCAGTATTGCCGCGATCGCCTTTTATATTTGGGTCTGCACATTGCTCTAATAAAGTTCGAACAAGGTCAATGTTATTTTCTCGAGTTGCAGATAAAAGGCTTGCATTACTGATTAAAGCATTATTGTCCACCCGTTTGACAATAGTCACATTTCGATTGCTATCGGGCTAAAAAAAATCATAAGAAGCTCCTATCACGGCTCCTCAAAATCGACAAAAATGTGAAATTCGCCAATTATTTAACACCCAGTGATTGGGTCGGATAAACTTGAAAGAATAAAAGAAGAAGCGATGTAAAAAAGTTTATACCCGAATCTTTGAGATATACCCAGCGCCGTAATTATGGAAAGGGACCAGGGGAATCTTCTTTCACAAACCTGGAAAAGTTCAAAATATTTCCCCTTGATTCCCTTTATGTTTTCGCTAAAATTTTTGTAATTTAAAAAAAATTCGAATGCTTCCCATTATGATTTTCATGAAACTTTCTCTAAAATAGGCCATTTCACCAAAAATGCCAAAATGTTGGCAAACTTTCAACAAAATTGTAGTTTTTTAAATATTTTCTTTACCAAAAAGTTTTGCCAAAACTGTTTTATTTATTTATTTTTATAAAAACAAGCATTTTCAACAAAAACATTTACGCCTGCAGCGCTGGTTTTTGCTTTTTAGTAAGCATTTTTAACAAAAAATTTCTCAAAAAAAACGCGGTGACCAAAAAGGTCGCCCAAATGGGGGGAAAAATTTTTTGTCGAAATACTTACCCCTCCAAATTTGGACCAAAGTTACGGCGCTGGACATACCCTGATTTTTTTTTTTTTTTTTAACAAACAAAAACATTTACGCCTGCAGCGTAAATGTTTTTTTTAGTAAGCATTTTTAACAAAAAATTTCGCCGCGCTTCGCGCGGCGACCGAAAATGTTGGTGCCATATGATAGATGTAATAATTGCCTATCCAATGACAATAAAACCGTTTCGCACGACTTTTTGTCGCCAAATGGGAAAAAATTTTTTTTTGATTGCTTCCACATTTCAAAAATTCGCCAAAAATCAAGCTGTTGTGAATTATAACGCCATTGCTTTTAATATTCTGTGAAGCTTTTTTATGATTAAAAAGATAACCTGATCCATTTGTACATTAGCTGGATTTTCTTTTTCTTGTAAGCCCTTGAAAAAATTTTTAATATATTCTATGCCCTCTAGCTTTTTATATGATCCATAAAATTGTAATTTTTGTAAGTCGTCATAAGATCGAGGCCTTTCCTCAACCTTACTTAAACAAACATTAATAAATAAGCATAAATCACTTGAGCATTTATTTTGGCAACACCGGTTTATTAAATCGTTCCCATTGATTTTTTTAATAATCTGTTGCAGAGTTATGTAATCATTTATATACCCATCTAAAGCTAGATAGGGTAGTTTTCCATAAATAACTTCGACTAAAGTTATCCCTAGACTCCAAATATCTGAGCGAATATCATAATGATAATCATAATCGTTTGTATTTGAACTTGACGTTGAGGACATATTTGAATTATTTTTCGCATAAACAAACCGTTCTGGCGACCAATATACAATTGTTCCAACATAAGTACTTGCCAATGATTCTAAAATATAAAAATTTTAAAAAATATACAGGGTTAAATATCTTGGTAGGGGCGTGGCCCCTAACAATGACGTATCCGTTTGGCCTAATTTTTTTGCACTTGAGAGAGGATCGTTTGAAGAAACTTTAAAAAAATTGAAGGAAAAACTCCAGTCAAAAGTTATGGCCATTTTACTAAAAATCGCGTAAAAATACAAAGAGTGTGAGTACCACCACGAAAACATGCGGAAAATTTAATTCCATGCCCCACTTTGCAAAAAACTGTATCAAAAAACTCTTCAATTTAGCTGATTTTCGTCAATGACGGCCGACCTACCCCAAGGGGTAGGTCGGCCGTCATTGACGAGTTAAGTATGATGTGCTTTTTAAGACTTGTTAAAGAATTAAAAAATCACCTTCAAGAACTCTAGATTCTCCAAAATCGCATAGTTTTATGTCGCCAGCTTTATTTATGAGAATATTTTGAGGTTTCAGATCCCTGTGAATAATTTCTTTAGATTTACAAAATTGTAAGGCATCTATAATCTTCACAACTATACATCCAAGTTCTGTTTCTGGAAAACTATTATAATATATATGAGACTTTAAATAAAAATCGTGCAATGTCATATCCATTAATTCCATACAAATCCATGCTTCATCCTTATTTAAGCACAGTCCATAAAGTTGAATAATATTCGGATATGCTTGTACTTTTTTAAGATTTTCAATTTCTCGTATTAATCGCTTCAAGCGTTTTTCTTCTTCTTCCTTCTTATAAGATTTATGTACAGGTATAATTTTTATAGCAATAGGAAAATTTTCTCTTGGTTTATACTCATAAAGCTTGACAGTGAAAATGCCTTTTCCAATAGTTCTAATCTCTTTAAACTCATTCACATCGAATGTATGAAAGGATTCATTTTCTTGAAACTTAAGTTTGTTTATTTCTGGATCTTTTAAAATATCTTCATAAGAATATGACGTACCAGAAATGCTCATTTATCCGTCTAAAAATTAAAATATTCTTAACAAGTTTATTAAAAACAAAATTATAGGGTATTTCGTCCAAGATAAAAAAATATTGGAGACGACGATGTAAGAGCAAGTGGTGCATATTTCTAATGTGATTTTGAAAAAAGCCGAGAAAAATTTTTTCGACTCCTACAACTACGGCCACCATGTAAAAAGGCTCAAATAATCGAAGTTCTCCATATTAGAATACATCTGCCAGAAAGAAATTTTGGCCGAAAAAAATTATCTTGGGCATTTTAGAGAGGTTAGAAAATTCAAAAATACACGTAAAATCGATGATATTGAGCTTTGGAAATGGTTTTGAATTTTTTGCTCCCCGAATTTTGACTCGAAATGACTTTTAAAAACTTTCCCATGTGTTAATCTCACCTAATAAACATGAAGCTCACTCGATCGTTTAAGTAACCTTTGAACACTCAAGAAAGTGTGTCTCTATAAAACAACCGTAACTTTCACTATTTTTGGGCTAAAAATCGAAAATAAAATTTTTTCAATAATCTTGTTTTCTAAAAAAATCCGGTGATTAGGGTGCTCGATTGAGCTACTGGGCGATGGAAACGGATTTAAACTCAATTTTTGGCGAATTTTTGCAATGTGGGAGTAATTAAAAATAATCCCGGTGATTAGGGCGCTCGATTGAGCTATCGGGCGATGGAAACGGATTTAAACTCAATTTTTGGCGCATTTTTGAAATGTGGGAGCAATCAAAAAACAACCTGTATATATAAAAATTTTTATAATTATATAAAGAGAAAAAGAAAATATAAGGCTAGAAACTATGCCTCTGAAAATAAAACTTACTTAAGTCCTTCGACCATACTTTTAACTAAATTTTCTATATCTCAAGTCTTTTTAATTTCACAATGGAATTTTTTTTCGTTACGATTCAAGATAGAATGGTTAGCTTTTTCAAAAATTTCGCCAGCTTTCATTATGGCAAGATAAAGATTTGGATGAGAGTTAAGGCTGGTTGCTAGTTCAGCATCAGCTCTTTGTTCTTTAAATTGTGCCATATTGAAGGGTTGTGTTCCTTGCTCATTTCCTAAAAATAATTAAGTTAATTTTTTGAAATTTCGAAATTAATTCCATCAGATTATTCTCACTTTTTGGCAAAAAATTTTTAATTTAAAGATCAATTTCGTTAAAAATCGATATTTAAATAACTCATAAATTTTCTCATCAAATCTTACCTAATCCTTGTGCAATCGAAGTCAATTCATTACGAACCTGTTATAGTTCTTGATCATGTTGTTCTTCCGATAACGGCTGTAATGATGTTTCGAGATTAGTATTTTCTATCTCTTTAGATATACGCACAGAGTCGTAGTCATTAGTATGCCATATTTGAATTTATGAAAATTCGTATGAAAATTAATGAGAAGTTCGTTATTTTGGAACTCGTAGTAATTTGAATTATTAAAACTTTATTTATAGCCACAAAATTTGATAAAAGAACAATAAAATAAAATCATGAAGACAATATAATCTTTAATAATTTTGAGCTATCGCACTCAAATCCACTTCCACAAAAGCAGCATGAACAAAATTCGGAGTCTGTGATGAAGAAATTTTAAAGTCCGTTTCATAAATTATATGACATCTCTCTGATAGGTAGGTACCAGCATAGCCTGGTTTTTTTACAAAAAATTCACGAATAAAAGAGTACACAATTTTTAGAGCCCTTAAAAATTAGGCCTCTAATTTTGTCTAAGCTTAAAAAATAGGTAACCAAATTTTTGGAACTCTAAAATTTTTGTAGCACTCAGTGACGTAACTAGGGTTTCGAAAATCTGCATTTCAAATTTTTTTCATTTGAAACATACATGCTAGGATAGCCCATATATGAATTTGAGCTCAATTTTTTTGTCGAAAAAAGTTTTTGACCTCACCCCTTGCCTGTAGGGTTACCCGACATTATTTCCCTTATCCCTTTTGTTCACTTAAACAATTTTTTCCCAAATTCGTTTTAATAAACACGATTTTATTGACATTCAGGCAACTTTTTTTTAAAGGTCTCTAGAATTTAAATATTTAAAAAATTTTAATTTTCCAATACAAAAAGATTCTGACATTGTAAAAATAGATTTTTCCAGTCGAAATCTGGAAAATCTTGTCAAAATCTGGAAAATTCCGGTTTTGGAAAAAACCGGTTTTTTCCGTAAAAATCTTTTCACAATCTTAGTTCTCTGGCTTTGATGGTGTTGTTTTATTGGTATAAGAAGGAAGTGTAATCAATTTATTGACATTAATAAAGCATGTACAAGATAAGGTGCTTAATAAAAAATTAGGCAGGGTTTAAAAGCTATCTATGGTTAATTTGCATCAGGGAACGGCTAAAAGTGACAAAGTTGACACTAAAAAGTGACAACTTTTTGAAATTTTTGCATAAAAATGATCGAATTTTCCAATTTTTTCACCAAAAATGGCCATTTTTTCAAAAAAATTGTCAAAAACTTGACGTTTTTAGCCGAAATTAGTAATTTTCTGAGCATTTTAAGCAATAAAACAAGTTTTTCGAAAAAAATTTTTTCGCCTGTCGGCACGAAAAATTGCAATGGGGGACCCTTATGTTTTTTGAAAATTTTGGAAAAATCGCGAAAAAAATAAAATTGGGAGACCAAGGGAAAAAACTCACTGCAAGTGCTCCCCCTCCATTCCTCTGGTAAAAATTTAAAAGGTTTCAAAAAGTTGTTACTTTTTTCCGCTCTTTTATTTGAATATCTTTTTTAAAAAAGAAGGTTTAGATTTTTCTTCTTCATAATACAGCAATAATTCCACTATTTTTTTATTATCTTTTCCATTAGACCTAGCTATTTGTATTGCAGTTTTGCCAAATCTGTTTTGTTTATTTCTATCTGCACCATTTTGCAATAAACAACGAACAATTTCAATTTTGTTGTTTCTAGCTGCTATCATAAGACAAGTTTCACCATCTTTGTTTTGACTATCTTTATCAGCACCATATTTTAATAATAATTCGATAATAAATTTATTATCATTTTTATTTTCTGCAGCATGATGTAAAACATTATATCCGTAATTATTTTTTCTATTTATATCTGCACCTTTTTGCAATAAATAACGAACAATTTCAATATTATTGTTTTCAGCTACGTACATAAGACAACTGACACCACGTATGTCTTGACTATCTATATCAGCACCATTTTTTAATAATAACTTGATAATAAATTTATTATCATTTTTATTAAATGCAGCACAATGTAAAACATTGATGCCGCCAGTATTTTTTCTATGAATATCTGCACCAATTTGTAATAAACAGCGAACAATTTCAATATTGTTGTTTCTTGCTGCGTACATAAGACAAGTGCCACCTTCGTTGTTTTGACTATCTTTATCAGCACCATATTTTAATAATAATTCGATAATTAATTTATTATCATTTTGATTTCTTGCAGCATAATGTAAAACATTTGCTCCGACACTATCTTTCTTATTTATATCTGCACTATTTTGCAATAAACAATGAACACTTTCAATATTGTTGTTTAAAGCTGCTGCCATAAGACAAGTGTTACCATATTCGTTTTGACTATCTATATCAGCACCATATTCTAATAATAATTCGACAAGCAATTTAGTGTCATCTTTATTTTCTGCAGCAAGATGCAGAGCAGTATTGCCATCATTGTCTTTTATATTTGGGTCTGCACATTGCACTAATAAAGTTCGAACAAGATCAATGTTATTTTCTTTAGCTGCAGATAAAAGGCTAGGATAAGAGATTAAGGCCTTCTTATCCAAACGTTTGACAATAATCACATTTCTATTGTTACCGGGCTGAAAAAATTTCTATAAGAAGCTCCTATCACGGCTCCCCAAAATTGACAAAAAATTAAAACTCGCCGATTTGCTAACACTGATTGGGTCGGGTAAACTTGAAAGAATGAAAAAACAAGCGATGTAAAAAGTTTATACCCCAAATCTTTGAGACATATCCAACGCCGTAATTATGGGGGGGGGCAGGGGAAACTTCCCCCACAAACCTGGAAAAATTCAAAATTTTTCCCCTTGATCCCCCTTATGTTTTTGCCCAAAATTTTTTTTAAATCCTAATAGTCCCCAATTATGATTTTTCACGAAAATTTCCAATTTTTTTCACTAATATAGGCCATTTTTCACCAAAAATGACAAAATTTTGGCAAATTTCCAACAAAATCTTAGTTTTTTAAGTATTTTCAGCATAAAAACAAGCATTTTCAACAAAAAATTTACGCCTGCAGCGCTGGTTTTTTGCTTTTTAGTAAGCATTTTTAACAAAAAATTTCTCAAAAAAAACGCGGTGACCAAAAAGGTCGCCCAAATGGGGGAAAATTTTTTTGTCGAAATACTTCCCCCTCCAAATTTGGACCAAAGTTACGGCGCTGGACATACCCTGATTTTTTTTATTATACAGGGTGCGGCAAAAATTCCCGTGATTTTTTGAATTACTGCATATAGTATTTTGGCTATAACTTTTTTAACCTTACATCCAATTCCGATGATCTTGGTGTCATTGGATAGCTGTAAATTCAAGCTATCTAAAGACACCAAGATCATCGGAATTGGATGTAAGGTTAAAGAGTTATGGTCAAAATACTATATGCAGTAATTCAAAAATCACGGGAACTTTTGCCGCACCCTGTAATTTACAATAGTAAAGATATTGACATTGAAATTTGTCGATTTATTGCAAAAAATTCAAAAAGTTGTATTTTACAACGAAAAATTGAACATAAATTCAAATTTCAAACGAAATTATATCAAAAATTATAGCGATTGAGAAGTTGTCGTCAAAACAAAAAATGCTTCATTTTTCTTGAATTTTATGAATATATATTTTTCATAACTTTTTTTCCGAGTGTGAATTTTTACATGATTTTTGGACTGGAAAATTTTTTTCTAAAAAAGTACCCATGTAGCGATCATAAAATTACTATCTCATAACACTTTACTTATAAAACAGTCCTTTCGCTCCCGATCGCCGGCTAAGACTAAAGATGTGGCTAATCAGCCGTTCTGTCGAAACTTCTCCGAGACCCGCGAAAGACTAGAATGAATCGTTGTAGTTTTTGAGATAATTGCGTATGAAGTTTAGATTACTTATTACAACGAAAACATGAATGCAGTGGTCAAATCCCTGAATCAATTAAACTTGTATATTGAGAAGAAAATAATTCAAAATTCTTGAACATTTAGAAAAAAATAAATACAGCGTTTTTCTCAGCTTAGTGAGACGAATAAAATGACACAAAAATTATCCAATTTGAACATTATTTTGGGTTATTGAAACGAAAACTTTCCAATAAATTTAAATGTTTTCGTTTCAATAGCCAATTTTCAAATTGGATAATTTTAGTGTCATTTTATTCGTTTCACTGAGCTGAGAAAAACGCTGTATTTATTTTTTCTAAATATTTTAAGATTTTGAATTATTTTCTTCTCAATATACAGAGTTGAATTGATTCAGGGATTTGACCACTGTGCTCATGTTTTCGCTGTAATACACAAACGAAACTTCATAAGCGATTATCTCAAAAACTACAACGATCCAGACGTAAAAACAAAAAATGCTCCAAATTTCATGAACTTTCCGAAAATATACAAATTATGGCAACTTTTTCCGTGTGGACTGGTTCTTTAAGCCTACTTTTTTAAACTGAAAAAGTTGTCCTATATAATTCACTGAAATATTTAAAAATTTTAGAAAATTTGATTTTCTATAATCTAAATGCTTATGATAAGTAAAAGTTTTAAGTTTTAACTTTTACTTATTTTTTTAAAAACTAGGCTTTTAATAATTGGAAATTTAAACAATCAAAAAATAGAAATCGGTGACTTATTGGCTGAAATACTGACTTTGAATTTTTAAACACTATTTTAAGTTAATTTTCTATAGAAAACTTGTATTTCAAAATTCAAAGTCCCATATAAAGTGCCCTCCCTCCAAATTTCAAACGATGCGCGGTCTCCCTCCGAAAAAAAATTTGCGACCTTTTTTGTTGGTTGACGCGCTCCGCGCATCGAAAAAATATGTTGAAGGTCCTCACTTTTATCCAAAAAATAGCGCCGCAGGCGAATATTTTTTTGAAAAATGTTTGTTTTTAAGCTGAAAATGCTCACAAGGAAAGTTTCCAGTCGTGGTTTCTTCGATTTTGGCCAAACATGCGCCAATTTTTTACCCAGGGTGGGAGTACTAAAAAACCGCAAAAATTTTTTCCGACCGTCACTCTTATGAGGAGATAGAGCCCAAAATGTGGTTTTTGCGGTCAAAATTAGGGTTCAAAGAAATGGTCATAACTTTTTATGGTTAAAAGCTTTTTCAATAATTTAAAAAGCATGTGTTAGGGGGTGGAAAGACACAAATAATGAAATATTAACTTTGGTCTCAAACCTTTGTCTTCATGGCTAAAACGCCTTACAAAAATGATACCATTTTTCTTAAGAAAAAT
>OZJO01017506.1:0-14433 GCA_900406225.1 Acrobeloides nanus | reverse complement strand
AATGGCAATGAAACATGTCAATTACCAGAAGGCTTGGAATTTGATCGAGAAAATGACAAAATCCATGATGCAGTAATAAGAGTTGTGCAAGCAGTGGTCTTCCTTTCGCGTACATATGCTCTTGAAATGACTAATACAAGGTTTATTGAATTAGTCAAGGTGGGCATTCACTTTCATAATACTCTTAAAGGACCAGTCCGAAAGGGAAAAAGGTTGCTCCTTATTGTTAATATTCGTAAAGTTCATGAAAAATGGAGCATTTTTCGTTTTTACGGTAAATTCTGAATCGTTATCGTTATCGAGATAATTACGTGTGAAGTTGGCGATTTTTGAAATTTGTGTATTACAACGAAAACATGAACTTCGTCCCTGAATCAATCAAAGTTGTGTATTAACGTGAAAATTTAAAAAATTTCGTTTTTCACTGGCGTCGAGACCAACTGCGTGCAAAGTTGGTGATTTTTGAGTCTGTGTATTACAACGAAAACATGTACCTGAATGTTTCTACAGTAATTTTTAGCTTGCATCAATTAAAAATTGAGAATTGAAGCGATTATTTTCAAAACTATCTGATTAATCGCTTCAATACTCAACTATTTTTAATTGATGCAAGTTAAAAATTATTGTAGAAACATTCGGGTACATGTTTTCGTTGTAATACACAATTTTCAAAAATCTTCACCAACTCCACACGCAATTATCTCAACGCCGATGAAAAACTTTTTTTAAATTTTCGCGTCAATACACAACTTTGATTGATTCAGGGACAAATTTTCTGCATACACAATAGCGGGACGATGAAGGGAATTATATGCACAATTGTCACCCCGTTCATATGTTGCTTGAACGATTATTCCATCCTGTTCTTGTCTATGCCGAATTTTCACTGCATTCATGTTTTCGTTGTAATACACCATTTTTAAAAATCTTCGCCAACTCCACACGCAATTATCTCGGCAACGATAACGATTCAGAATTTACCGTAAAAACAAAAAATGCTCCATTTTTCATGAAATTTTTTCGAATATCAACAATAAAGAGCAACTTTTTTTCGCTCGGACTAGTCCATTTAAAAATAATTTTTTGTAGAACATCACAGAAGCATTAGAATTATTGTTCAATGAAAGCATCGAGCCGCTAAAGCAGCTCCATGAAACCGATCGAAAACAAGTGGAGTTGGTAGAGACTTTGCTGAACACCGATCTCAAAAATATGACAAAAGCTATGAATAAAGTCATTGAAGAGACCTCTTGTCAAGTGAGCTCTTTGGCATATGTGTGTTCGTAGTATATCAAAAGTCTGAGCCCAAAATGCATCTACCTTGTGTTGATGAGAAATAGAATTGTCAAAATTGAGACTAATTTTTTGGGCAAAAATCAAGTGATGAAGCCGAGTATCGAACCCACGACCTTTCGGGCAACAGCCAAACACGCAACCTACTGCGCCACTGAGGCCACCTCGTCCCACAACCTTAAATTCTTTATCATTTCTCAATTTTTGACAATATCCAACAAGTCGCGATCAACAATTCGGACATTTGAAATTTTCAGTTTTCGACCCTTTGGTCTCCCTGGGCGGTCCCTTGGTCCCCCTGGTCGACCCCTTGGTCCCCCTGGGCGATCCCTTGCTCCCCCTGGGCGGTTCCTTGGTCCCCCTTGATTTTTGGGTAAAAAATTCGAAAAACCAGAAAAGCGTTTTCAGGTTTTGGGAATGCGCGCAATCGATTCCCCGCATTGAAAAAAGTCCAATAGAGTCAGCTTCCAACATTTTTCTTGCCGGAGTCAGACTTTTGATAGATTCGAACACATATGTTTTGAATGATGTCAATTTCTCATTTTTTAGAGCACTTGTGACTATCATAGGAAAGAAGTTCTAAAGATTGCATCAATGTTAGCTGTCAACTGCAAGCATTTCTTGGATTCGATAGACACCGCCCGATTTCGAGCTGCGACTGCTATACTGAAGAGTAAAAGTATTGGAATGTGTTGACTAGCTGTTTGAAAAGAATCTTAAACCTTTGATACCATTATACGAGTTTTTACGGCACTATAACTTTCGCCAAGAATCTCGCCACGCTAACTTTCGCCATGCAACTTTCGTCACGTAGCTTTACGTGGCGAAAGTTGTCGTGGCGAACATGAAACGTTTAGCGAAAGTTATAGTACCGTTTTTACGGGTACAAGTTCTACTCTAATGGTAATTTGTGTATCTTTTATTGGCAATAAATTCATATTTCTTTATTTTTCATCCAAACATCAATTGCACAAAATCCAATAATATAAAGCAAAAATAAAGGAAAGCAAAACCTATCTTGTCATAAAAACGATAGTGGTACACACTAGTGATGCTCTAGTGTTACAACAAGTGTGAATTTTTTTTCATCGGCCTTCAATATGCGAATTTTGAGCGCGATATAATTCGTTTGTGAAAACTTTGTCAGACTGCGTTCAAGCATGTCAAAAAAGTTGTCAACAAGTTGTCACAAAGTTGTCAAAAATGTCTAACTTTACCTGATTTTCAATAAAATCGTGTTTATTGAAACGATTGAGCATGAAGCATAGAATTTTATTGATCGAGAAGCATAAATTTTGTTGCAACAAATTTGTTTATGCTTCTCAACCAATAAAATTTTGTGCTTCATGACCAATCGTTTCAATAAGCACGATTTTATTGAAAATCAGGCAAACGTTAGACATTTTTGACAACTTTGGGACAACTTTTTGGATATGCTTGAACGCAGCCTCACCAAGAATTTATATAGCAAATTTCGTGCCCAAAATTCGCATATTTAAAGCCGGTGACAAAATTGTCACTTTGTTATAACTTTGAACATCACAAGGTTACACTGCCCTCAAATATAAACTATACATAGCATTTTCACATATAAACTTTTATCTAAAAAATCAGTGAATTCATTATGAAGATCACATAAAACACAACCAAAAACAAAAGCAAAAAAAGGAATTTATCAACAAAAAAATCGAAAGACTAGCTGACCACTTTTCGACTAAAAAAGAGGCAGCTTGTAAAGAAACCAAAATATAAGCCTGAGGTCTTCATATGAAAAAAAGGCGCTAGTGGCAAAACAGAATGTGTGTTTCGAAGTGCATAAAAAAATGAAAAAAAGAGTAAAATTGGCAGAAGAATGGAATTGTAGGCGCAAAGGGAAGAAGAAAGAACGCAGTTTTGATAATCAAAAAGGGGGCATGTTAATATATTGAGCAATACTGAAAAAGTAGGCTTACGCAACAAAGACAAAAAGTATTGACAACAAACTCCAAAAACATACAATATACATAAATAAATGCATTATATTTAGATCATACGCGATGTGATAAGTGAGAAAAATGTTGAAATGGCATATAAATTTTTCTCGGAGCTAGTTCACTTGTTGGGAGGTCATGGGCAAAAAGTCGGATTTTTTTAAAATTGACCAAAAACACTTTCCTGATTCAGAGAAGGCCTGTGTATTGAAGCGAAAAGTCGAAAAATCACATTTTTACGACTTTTCGCTTCAATACACAGACTTTCCCTGAATCAGGGAAGCATTATTCGCTTTGTAAATGTCAAATTCGGTTACCCCGCATATTTTTTACCCCTAGAAGCGTCATTTTCAGAAAAAATTTTCGAGAATTTTTTCATGTGAGTGGCCTCCTACAAAATTTCGACTTTTTGACCATAAGTGCCTCCCAACAAGTGAACTAGCTCCAAAAATTTTAAACAAAATGTTAAAAAAAACATGTCTCAAATATTGTTGACCTATGAAAATGAAAGGAACATAAAAATTGCACGACCAGATTGATTTCATAGAGATATGTTTGAAGTCATTTTCTATTTTGGCCCATATATTCCACCATTGAAGTTAGGTGTCCAACTCTAAAAAAAGAGATGATATTAAAAGAAAGTCAAGTTTGAAAATTAACCTCTTGATTGTTTGGAGGGTTGACGTCTCGTGCAGAATCGAGTGATTCCAAAGATAGGGTCGACTGGTTATCTCCTTCGACATTATACATTCTGAGCTCGTCGTAAGGACCCGTGTTTGGATCGGTTTCCAAGTCATTCACTTGGGCGTTCAATCCGTCATCTAAAAATATGGATTAAAGATGGGATACAGAAGGCATCAATTTTTTCTCACGTCGTAATGGCATCATGACGCCATCGTGGCGTCACGATGCCTACCACGACAACGTTGTGATGTCATACGGCATTACGACGACGTCGCAACTTCATGACGACATCGCGGCGTCGTGACGACATCAAGACGTCATGAAGGCATCATGACGGCACGATATCATGAAAGCGTCGTGGGCTTATGACGGCATCGAAGCGTCACAACGGCTTCATGATGGCATCGCGACGTCATCTTGATGTCACGACGGCGTCATGATGACATTACGACGTCACGAAGGCGTTATGACAGTATCGAGACTTCATGAAGGCATCAAAACGTCATCTTGATGTCACGATGGCGTCATGACAGCATCGCGATATCATGACAGTGTGCACCTGCACCCCCTGACTCACCACTGCTTTTTTAGCAAGTATTTATAAAAATTGTACCTATCGGTCGTTGCGGATAAACTTTTCCAAGCCCATTCGTGTCAATCGGAATAACCGGCTTCCTCAAGTTGTTCAAATTGTGCCTGTTGTTATCCGCCTCTCCACCACCTTCAATATCGTACGGCCTTAAATTATCTCTTTTCATGTCTTCTGGCCTAACTGGTTCAAATATTGGTGTTTGCCTTCTCGTATACACAACCATCAATAGCATCAAGACTAAAAAACAAATTATGGATTTTTTAGCCAAAAGTCTGTGTATTGAAGCGAAAACTTGCATTGAATTTTTGTTCAAAAATCGAATTTTTTGTTCAAATCGAATTTTTCAAAAAGCATACTTATAAGTAGAGCCAAGCAGACCAAGATAAGAATCACAGCTGGATTAGAAATCCCAAGACTACTCACTGCTGCTGTCATATCACACATCGAAACCGTACCATCTGGACCCAACGCTGCATGCACTCCAGCAGGACATGTACAGAATGGACCTTTCCAGAAATCAATACACACCATAGTACTCGGGCAATAGGACGAGCCAAGAGTGGCACAGGTGATACGCTGGGAGCATCCTCTGGCAACTCCTTTCGAGTTGGTAATCGTGATTCCTCCACTCGTGGCAGTTTGGGTTTGCCGCTTGCTGATTACACTATTTCCACTGGTGTTGTCATCGGCTAGAAGAGGCAAGTTGTGATGGCCCAATCGGAAAGTCCCAATGCATCCTTGGAAGCCACTGCCGAAGCTGCTGCCTCCTTGTTCATCTCTAGCTCCAAGAATGGATCTTCGGACGTCGACGATAGAAGGATTTTCGACCAAGTCGAGCAAACTTGAAGTGTAGTACAAATCGTCGATGGATAGGGTAGCTCTGGTTGGGTTTCGCGAGAACATCAGCCAATATGAGGCATTGGATTTGAGTGAGACTTGAGGCAAGCTAGTCTCGAACGGCATTCCACGAGCGGCCGAGCGGAAGTTGTTATTATTACCAGTGGCGTCAAACTCGGCTTGTGCGATGTAGTTTCGAACGGAGGTACCAACATAGTTCTGTCCATCAGAGCTGATCCCATATCCGAGTTCTCCACTTCCACCCGGAGAGCTGCCCAACAGGAACAGCACTCCAACATCGGTCGTCCACATGGGCAAAAATGTCGACGCAATATCATAACTTATAAGACCACCAGATGTGAATTCCACCCATTCGAAAGCCTTATCGCATCGATCACCACCATAGCCTGGATCACATATGCATTTTTGGGTAGAACCATCCGCATCGGCGTAACAATCTCCATGCACACAATAGGTTCCAGATGCGAGTGAGTTGGAGTCACACGCTGAGCCCCAGAGTTTACATCCACTTGTGCTGCCGGGTGAAGACATTGCAGGGCTATACAAGTCATACAGCTAAAAAAATATTGATAAGGACCAGTCCACTCGACAAAAAAAACACTATGAAAAAGTTATATATTCGGAAAGTTGGAAGTATAGTTCTCTCGGTATGCTGCCGGACCGTCCGATCTTGCAAGTTAAGCAACGTTGGGCCCGTAGAATCTAAGTTCGGTTTCCGAAGCCTTGGGTATGTGGAATCCCCTGGCCTCGGGGCGTTGGGCATTCGCAAAAAGTAATTTGGGAGTAACTCCTGTTGTGGGCTGCGCCCCCTCACCCCTCCTAAAAATGAATAGGAAGAGAGAGAGGCAGGAACAAGTTCATGAAAAAGTATTTTTTGTTTTTAAGTCGATAAAAAGTTTTTTGAATTTTCGCGCCAATACACAACTTTTATTGATTCGGAACGACTTTTCACGGCGTTCATGTTGTCGTTGTAGTACACAGATTTTCAAAAATCGTTAACTTCAAACGCAATTTTCTCGAAAACTACAACGATTCAGAAGATGCCGTAAAAACCAAAAATGCTCCATTTTTCATCAACTTTCCGAATATATCCTTTTAAAAAAATGCTATGTGAATTCCATACTTCATAGTTAACTCGTAGATTCCTCATACAACCAATAAAGTTCGGAGAGCCCTGTACAACTTTCGGATAATGCAGGTTGCCTTCGAGCGATGCAATACCACCCAATTGCAATGGTGAGACAATATTCAGCCTTTCATCATCATCTATGGAAGTCACAGTAACGTTGCAGTTCTTGTTGAGGGAATCGCAGTTGTCGACGACGAGATAGATCTTCTTTCCGATTTGAGTCAACGAGATGTCATGCCATTTCTTGTCGTACAGAACATCTTTATCATACACCAACGTGGTCGGGGTGAAGCCATTGAAGGACATATCCACTTCGAGATTTCCGGCTTTTAGTTGTATCACGAGATAGTCGTCATACTCAGCACGTCCAGACCCACCTGGGTAGTGTCCCATATTACCATTGTAGAGAAGGATACCATCCATTTCTCTAGAAAACAAGTATGTTATATTGCGTTTAGGGGGTTCAATTGATTTTTAGGGGATTCAATCGAATTTTTAAGGTCCAATCAAAACTTTTAGGGGTCCAAAATATTTAATTTCCGCACACCTTGTAGGCTTAGGCTTGGGCTTAGGCTTAGGCTTAGTCTTAGGCTTGAGCTTAGGCTTGGGCTTAGGCTTAGTCTTAGGCTTAGTCTTAGGCTTGGGCTTAGGCTTAGTTTTAGTCTTAGGCTTAGGCGTAGACTTGGGATTAGGCTTAGTCTTAGGCTTGGGCTTAGGCTTGGGTTTAGGCTTGGGCTTAGGCTTAGTCTTATACTTAGGCTTGGGCTTAGGCTTAGTTAAAGTTATGGTGAAAGTATCCTCCGATAAGTCGGAGGATAATTTCCGCACATCCTATATTTATCACAAGTTATAGTCCATGTGTACTTACCCAGTCATAAAACTGAGTGAAATGTTCAAGGATGTACATGCTGGCATGGGCTTGTACCAAGCAAAGTCTTGTCCACCAAAGCTTCTTGTTGTACCCTGACATCTTGAGCCCTTCAAGAAATCGTTTCGACACTCACAGCTAAAAAAACATTTGTTTATACAATTTTGTTCTACATCTCTTTTTTTCAACATCGCCTATTGGAAGTCGGATGTTTAAGGTAAGAGTGTTTGATTTTTTTGAGAGGTTGAAGTGACCACGACACAAATCGAACAATAGCAGTCACTCTCTTTTCCCTACCAACGAGTATTTACTTCCTTTTGTTCGGACTTTTCCTCTGTATGCTTTCGAGTTCCCGACAAGTGCTCTTTGAACCAACACGTGAAAAGTGGTGGGCAACTTGCAAACAAAATGTTTTAATAGTAAAATTTGGCGCTGCGCGGGAGACGAATTTTCCTTTTCAACAGTTCATAAGCACTTTTCTTTCGCGTAAACGATAATTATGGGGGATCAAAAAGTTGAGAGAAGAAGGTGATTGTCAAGTTGTTTTAGTTCGTCGGATGATTATGTTGGCTACTATCCATGGAGTTGGAAAATTTGGGAAAAACATGCGTTCCGAAAATTGCATACAGGGTGATCAAAAAGTTCCCGCACGAAAATTATCCAATTTGAACATTATTTTTGGTTATTGAAACAAAAACCTTGAATCAGGGTTTTCGTTTCAATAACCAAAAACAATGTTCAAATTGGAAAATTTTTGTGTCATTTTATTCGCTTGAAGGAGTGTCACCGACAAAAGTAGTTTTGCATAAACGAAAACACTTACAAGAATCCAGGATAGGTGTTATGGCAGACACCTTCGTTATGACAAAGACCAGCTTGACAAGAACTTGGTGGTGTAAACACCGGGCAACTGCAATCATCAATATCTGTTGCGTTCACACCAACAATAACTGTTTGATTCGCACTTACTAGGACTCCATCCTAAAAATTTTTCTTTCAAACAGCTCTGATTATTGAAACGAAAATCCTGAAAACATGAATCAGGGTTTTCGTTTCAATAATCAAATAGCTTTATTGAAACGAAAACTCTGATTCATGTTTTCAGGGTTTTCGTGCTAATAACAAACAAGCATTACATTAGATGCTTTGTGCACCGTCCTGCAGCCATTATCACAATTGGTGAATTTGCACATGTCAATGCCAACACTAACTATCTTGGCCACATCGTTCTCGAAAGTTTCGCGGTGTTGATCGATGATTCCATTAAGGAGGACAGGGTCCTTGTACCGGATTGTTCCACTATTGCCGTTGATATTTCTAGCCAAGAAACGAACATCCACCGAGGCAACATTCACATTTTGGAGGATGACAATGCCGGGTTTTATGGAGAAGACTTCGATGACAAAATCTGGATCGTCCATGAACTGCTCGAGCCGTTTGATGAAACGTTTCATGGGGGAATCGCCATTCACTTCACGAATAAATGCAGATGGATCGGAGAAGCCGTTTGAGAGAGAGTTGGTATCCAACAAGAAACGAACAGCTCCCTAAAAAAAGATAATTTGAAAAAAAACATGAGAATCATCCATACTTGATTTTGGAAACCATATTCTTGAATATCACGCACGACGACATTGACAGTGCCAACAGCTTTTTCATTTCTAACATTGTCGACAACATGAACTTGCATTATATATCGTCCCACGGGCATATCTCCGTTCATGGTAATCTAAAAATTATCAAGGCATGAAATGAAACGAAAGGTTTGAAGCGAAATGAATGAAACGGACACAAATGGAACGAACACAAATGAAACGATCAAATAAAACGATACGAATGAAACGACATAATGGAACGAAATTCGAGATTCAGGGTTTTCGTGTCAATATTCAGGCAAATTCAAACACAATTTACAAGAAACAAAACAATTCGCGTTTGAATTTACTGAGTATTGGCACGAAAACCCTGAATTTGAAATAAAAGGTTTGAAACGAAATGAATGAAGCGATCAAATAAAACGATACAAATGAAACGCGATTTGCCTGAAATTGATTTATAAGAATGAAAACAATTCGAGTTTGAATTTGCCTGAGTATTGACACGAAAGCCCTGAATTTGGTTTCATTTCATTTAATCGTTCCATTCGTATCGTTTTATTTGATCGTTCCATTCGTATCATTTTTTTGAATTTGTCTGAATATTGACACGAAAACCCTGAATTTGATTTTGTTTCATTATGTCGTTTCATTCGTATTGTTCCATTATCTCGAAGTATATGCCATAAAAATTGAATATGTAAAAATGTACCATTCCAGTTTGAGAGTCCAAGTCGAATCCGCTGACTTGCTTTTGCCACGAGAAAGTTTTGTCCACAATGTCCCAGTCGTCCTTATCTTCCACATAAGTGCGTCCAATTTGGGTCTTTTGAAGCTGGTTCAAATAGCTGTTAACCGTGATTGTCATGGAGCCATCGTACATCGGGTTATCGTTCTAAATTATTTTTTGTTATACTATTTTTTGTGTGCCTAGTAACGTTTTTTATTTCATTTTTCCTACAAAAAAGTGGTCATTCAAGTCCACTTTGGCGCAGAAAAAACACTATTATTAGTCATAAAAAGCGGGCTAATCCGCACTAATGATCACGAAGGTCAAATGGATGCTCTTTTTGCACTAAAGCCGCCTTACTATATAACAATGGAAATAATAGCGACGTATAAAGGCATAATGAAATGAGCCCAAAAAATTTTTGATATGGCCATATGCGAAAAATCTGGTTCTAATTAGTTTTAGTGCGTAGAAATGATTTATTTCAATTTGTAAAATTTGTACAGGGTAGCGGTGCAAAAAAAGGATTTTTTCCTAATCCTGATTCAGGGAAAAGGTGTGTGTATTAAAGTGAAAATAGGCTGACTCAAATTTGTACAGGGGGCGGTGCAAAAAAAGGATTTTTTCCTGATTCTGATTCAGGGAAAAGGTGTGTGTATTAAAACGAAAATAGGCTAATTCATGCTCACACGGCGGGGTAAAAGATTTTAAAAAAAGGGGCATGCACCTAAAATTCAAAACGGTGAATGCCATTGGATTCAGCTCATTGAGAGGAGCAAAACGAGTACCATATCATGATACTTGTTCATATCTTATCCATATGGCCGAGTGGTTAACGCGTTAGACTTACAGTTTATAAGCTCGGGTTCGAAACCCACTTCGAACAAAAGTTTTTGCATGAAACTTTTGTTCGAAGCGGGTTTCGAACCCGCGCCTATAAAACTGTAAGTCTAGAGCGTTAACCACTCGGCCATATTTTTGAAAAAATCGCGAAAATCTCATTTTTTTGACTACACCCTGTACATTAATATTTTTGCAAAAACTAACCTTATCCCCGATAATAATAAAGACACTGCGCTCGGCTCGTTGTCCTCCACAATCCGTGACAATAACCGGAATCTCCAACTGCTTTCCGGGATCGCCCTCTCGGTCAAATTGTCTTAGTGGTGTAACACGAATCGATCCATTTCCTCCATCGCCATTTTGGTCAAACGTGAAATTGACATAATCATAGTATTTGAAGTCGGGTCCGATTTCGAGTTTAAATGGAGGTCCGTTATCCCTAAAATTGTCATGTTGCAAAGGCCTATGAAATGCGTTTCGGAACTACTTCGGCTCTATACCCCATTTTTCGAAAAATAAAAATTTTTTCGATTTTAGCTCGGGAATACTCTTTCTCGGTTTCTTTGTGTGTTTTAGACCATGCTGAACAACTTCCACAAAAAATTTTTTCAAAAAAGTGCAAAAGAAAAAATTCTCATGTTAAATTATAAGCAAAATTAAAAATCCGCGTTTTATCGTGAGCTTGGCTCAGTGTTAATGCTCTCGATTTCGAGTCCAATAGTAATGGGTCCGAATCCCACCTACGTCGAAATGATTCTGAAGCTGGTTTATTTTTTACTCATAGCACTTTTTTGACAAATTTTTTGTGAAAGTTGTTAAGCATGGTTCAAAACACTCAACTGGAATTTTGAAAGAGTATTCCCGTGTTAAGCTTAGGCTTAAGCTTAGGCCTAGGCTTAGGCTTAGGCTTAGGCTTAAGCTTAAGCTTAGGCTTAACACGGAAATACTCTTTCATCACGTTCAAACAGGGGTATAAGAGCCGAAGTAGCCCCTGCGTTATCTTACGGTCCGTCTCGATCGTAGGCAATAATTTCACATTTCGGCTGGTCTTGAGGTGGGGTGTTTTCCATGAAGATGCAAGGATTCGGTTGTGTCAATGGATAAGGGGCATTGTCGTTGACGTCTTGCAGATAAACTTCGATGAGTTGGCTACCGGTGTTGCCGGCTTTGTCAAATGCCTCGATGATCAGCTTGTATTTTTCAATGTCTTCGCGATCAAGTTTTTGGGCAACGCGTAACGCTCCATTTTGATCGATTGAAAACTGCCGTTTCGGATCACTTTCGCGATTGATACGGAATCTAAAATTGGCATATTTTGGAACTACTACACGATTTTCGGAGCTACTACACAATAGGTGGAGGGCTACCCACGTGAAAAATTTTTCGAAAATTTTTCTGGAAATGACCCCTCTAGGGATAAAAACATGCGAGAGAATTCGAAAATTTGGCATTTTCGAAGAGAAAAAATACTTCCCTGATTCAAGGAAGGTCTGTGTATTGAAGCGAAAAGTTGAAAAATCGCAAATTTCGAAAAAATTGAAAAATTTGTCAAAAATAAACAAATTCGTCAAAAATTAAAAAATATGCTAAAATTGAAAAATTCGTCAAAAATTGAAATATGTGCTAATTGAAAAGATCCGAATTTGACATTTTCGTTGCGAAAAAACACTTTCCTGATTCAGGGAAGGCCTGTGTATTGAAGCGAAAAGTTGCAAAAATTGCTTTTAATCAATACTAGTTCCAACAAGGCCATGTTTCCTTGTTTTTTCTTTGTTCATATAATAATCTCATAAAAAGTAAGAAATGAAACTTACGTCAAGTTGTACGTGCTAGAGGACTTGTCCTCGGCGCGAAAAGTAGCCAGGATTTCATTAACCGCGATATCTTCGGTAACATTTTTAATAAGAAAAACTCGGATATTATCTCTGGCCGAGTTACCGGCAAAATTCATAAATCGCGACTGGCCGAGGCCAATATTAAAGGGAAGGGAGAGCTCGGGCTGTGCCACTACTAGCATCGGCATCAGCACTAGTAGAATAGTTATAAACAAATAGTCAAGTTTTGGAGGAAGAAGAAGAACCCGTTTTTTGGCAGGAATGCAGGAATGAGAGAGAGCGGCCTTTTTTTCGTACCCGAATATTAGATAATTACAAGAAGTTTCACAAGTTTCATACGAAGTCGATTCATGGCACTTACTCAATTCGGTCGCCGAAGTCGATGTCTGTGGCGGTGAAGTTGGCGATGAGGTGCCCTCGGTCGACATCTTCAAGCACTCTCGACGTCTTTGGCCCACTGATGGTCGGCACGTTGTCGTTTCGGTCCTCGAGCTTGATCTGGATCCAGGTAGTTGCATCGAAGCGGCCGTCGAAGACTCGCACCTGCAAGTCGAAACCGTTCTTTTGCGCTTCATCTTCGAAGTCTAATGGCTATAAAAGATACAATAGAAAATAACGTTTAGGCTAGACGCTCTCTCTCTTTTTTATGGGGTTGGCAGTACTCTAGAATCAAGGCAGTGATAATTTCATTCGGCAAAGCCGACTAGAAGGCACTTGAATAATTTGAATAAGAAATGGAATGGACCAGGTGTGTTCGTGCACCTCCTAAATGGGAGAATGTTTAACTTTATGTGTACACATCGCGAATTGATAAGGATGATGAACATGGAAAAAAGCACACCGCGTTTGACTAATATTCAATTGGAAATAAGGAAATTTGTGTGGGTGATAGATGATCTAATAGAAATATTGGTTATGATTCAACAAGCTTACACATCAATAAAAGTCAAAAAAATTTTTGGCTTATGAAATAGGGGAAAATAGTATATAAAAAACGATTTTTTCAAAAAAAATATAAGCAAAATTAAAAATCCGATTTTGATCGTGAACTTGGCTCAGTGGTAGTGCTCCAAAATTCGAGTCTAAGGGTCTCGGGTTCGAATCCCACCTGAGTCAAATTGATTTTGCCTGCAAAAAAGTTAAAATTTTTTTCCCAAAAACCCTATTGGGGCTAATTTTATGTGAGGAATCTATTGCGCGCATTCCTGAAAAAATTGACCCTGATTCACGGTCAGGAGATTGAAGCGATAATATGAAAAATTTGAATTTTTCTTCTGAAAATCATCGTCCCTGGGGTTATTTTATGTGAGGAATCCAAAAAATATGCTCCTGAATCGAATAAATACTTCCCTGAATCAGGGTAAGCATGTGTAATAACACGAAATTAACAAAGAAAGATTAGATTTTACACATGCTCATCCTGCTTCAGGGAAGCATTTTTTCGAATCGGGAGCATGTTTTTCGGATTCTTCGCATAAAATAACCCCAGAAACGATGATTTTCCGAAGAAAAATTCCAAATTTTCACATTTTCGCTTCAATACACACTCTCATTTCCCTGAATCAGGGCAAGGAAAGCGTTGTTTAAGCAAAAATAAAAAAAGCAGAAATTTTCTGCATACATTACTTCCAGTTGACTTATGAGTGAAAACGAGTACATTTAAATTCGCCCTCCGAACGCACAAAACATGAGAAGAAAATGATCGGATACGGAAGATGATCGATTTCTGCCCTGGGAAAAACCAGCCTTGTATAATTGATGGGTATGATGGATGAATTCAGAACAGTGCACACACCTTGACTCACAATAGGCATAGAAAAAAAAATCGCCTCAAGTGTGCCAACGTTGTCATGAGAAAAAACAATTAAAAAAAAGATATGAAACCTGCAAATCATAATAGAAAAAAATCTAATAAAAAAACATTAACATATAAGCAAAATTAAAAAACACAGTTTAATTGTGAACTTGGCTCAGTGGTAGTGCTCCAAGATTCGAGTCTAAGGGTCTCGGGTTCGAATCCCACCTGAGTTGATTTG
>OZJO01017497.1:20386-31817 GCA_900406225.1 Acrobeloides nanus | reverse complement strand
CGCAATCGATTCTCCGTCTAGAAAAACCTAAGAATCGACGGTTTTCTCATAAAAATCCGAAAATGTTTGATTTTCGCTTCAATGCACCGATTTCCCTGAATCAGGGTCAAGGAAGCGTTTTCAGGGTTCTGGAATGCGCGCAATCGATTCGCCGCATGAAATTACCCCCAAAAATATGATTTTGAAGGAGAAATTTCAAAAATTTTTATATTTTCGCTTCAATACACACATCTATTTCCCTGAATCAGGGTCAAGGAAGCATTTTCACGCTTCGGGAATGCGCGCAATCGATTTTTCGCATGATTTTACCCCTATGTAGGCTGTTTTGGCAAAAAAATTTTCGTCCGAGAATTACCTATTATCTTTTTAAAAAAATGAGCAAGACTTTCCGAACAACCCAATATAAATCCATTTGACTTGGTTTTGGTATCATTTTGAAGCTCAGATTCTGAAATGGTCTCCCGAGTGCTGCTGCAAATTTGACTCCTCCTTTAAGAAAATTTTTGATATAATCTTGTCTTTTTCAACTCTTCCAAGGTTGGTCGATAGGGTATTTTTTGTAAACACAGCAACAAAAATTCTTTTGACTCAAACTTTTTATCATCTATTCCAAAACATAAATTAGCCAGTTTTTTCGGATCTAGACTCAAAATTTCATATTTTAACGCTATAGGATCATCAATTTTTTCATATGGTATCCGACTAAGCACCACTTCTATTATCGTAATCCCTAGGCTCCATATATCCTGTCTTTCATCCCCTAAATCTTCCTTTATATCAAATCTTTCTGGAGCCCAATAAGCAATCGTTCCATTAATCGATTCATTTGAAGTTCCGTCCAAAATTGTTGAATCACCAAAATCGCATAGTTTTATACTACCGTTAAGACTGATCAAAACATTTGCTGGCTTGATATCGCCGTGTAAAATGCCCTCGCCTTTCATATCCAACAAACCATTCAAAATTGAAGTGCAAATTCTGCCGAGTAAATTCAATGGAAAATGAGAATATTTTTCATGGATATGTAGGTACAAATCTTTTAGTGAAATATCCATTAATTCCATACATAATAAGAGATCTCCATTGTAAAAGCTCAAGCCATAAAAATTTACAATGTTTTTAGAAAATCTTAATTTTTGCAAAACTTTTATTTCATTTGTAATCTTTTCTGTTCGTATCTTAGTGCTTGAATCGTGATGTCTGCCGTTTGGAATAATAATATGTTTAGCGGCTAGGAATTTTTTGGCTTGCTTATGATAGTATTTTTTAACTACATGATTGTTAGCGGAGAGAATTTCTCTCGGCTCCAAATCTTCTAAATTAAAATACTAAGTTAAAGGATCACATGGAAATGCTAAATTACCCATAAATATATTAGTTGATAAAATTTGATTTGTCTCACAATTTGATGAAAAATTGCTATTAAGTAGATTAATTTCTTCGTATAAGATTCTCTCTTCTTCCAACATCTAAATTTTTTAAAATAAAATTTGTAAAACATATGTAATATATTTTATTATATTGGGTTGTGCCATAAGTATCGGCCGCTCAAAAAATGCATCGAATTTCGGTATTTTTAGCTCGTTTCGATGAATTTTTTTCAGTAGTATGCAAGAGTAAAGAAGCTAACTACTCATCTCTATACGACTGAAGCATATTAACTATTGTACTTTTATTGCTGTGCCTAACTATCAGAAAAATCTTCAGCGCTTAGAAATACCCTATCAAGGTTGAAAATTTCGACAAAATCGACTTATATAGCCAAATGTCAGCAGTTTAAAATAAGGATACATCTGTGAGAGCCCAATTTGTTGAATCTTCATATCCTTTTGACAGGTTAATACATAATACAAGGGCGGGTGTGTCTCATTCGTTTTCTCATCACCTTTGTGGAAAGATCCAATTCATTACTTTTATCAGTAGATTTTTCTGATAGTTATGCACAACCTTAAAAATACATCGTCAATGATTGTCCTTTTGGTATGCACAGCAATAAAAGTGTGATTGTCTACAAAATCTACTGATAAAAGTAATGAATTAGATCTGCTCCACGAAGGGTATAAGAAAACGAATGAAACACACCCGCTCTTGTATTATGTATTAACCTGCCAAAAGGATATGAAGATTCAACAAATTGGGCTCTCACAAATGTATCTTTATTTTAAACTGTTTACAGTTGGCTATATAAGTCGATTTTTGTCAAAATTTTCGACCTTGATAGGGTTTTTCTAAGCGCTGAACACGAATCTGCTGTTATTTTTTGTCCTAGACCTAGGGAATATAGTCAAAAATAGCTTACAAAAAAGACCTTTTTTGGGATATTCTACTCGTAGGGTTACCTTCCCGTGGTCAAAATCAAAAAATGTCTTCGGATTCGTATTCCCCATATCGAAAAACCTCAGAGTACAAAAATTTAGAGAGCTTTTTGAAAATTCGAGTTTTTGCATCCCAGGGGGTTTTTCAATATGGGAAATACGAATCCGAAGGAATTTTTTGATTTTGACCACGGGAAGATAACCCTACGAGTGGAATATCCCAAAAAAAGTCTTTTCTTTGTAAGCTATTTTTGACCATATTCTCGAGGTCTAGGACAAAAAATAACGGGGGGGGGGGTTTGTGTTCAGTGCATAGAAAAACCTTATCAAGGTCAAAAATTTCGACAAAAATCGACTTATATAGCCAAATATCAATGGTTTAAAATAAAGATACATCAGTGAGAGCCTAATTTTTTTAAAAAGTCTGAGTATCGACACGAAAACATAAGTTACTCTCAAAAAGACTGATTGAATCGTATTCGTCATACACTCTTGCATACTACTGAAAAAAATTCATCGAAAACGAGCGAAAAATGCCGAAATTCGATGCATTTTTTTGAGCGGCCGATACTTATAATACAACTCAATATATATATTTAAAGTACAAGCGAAACTCTAAAAGTGCAAGCGAAAAAATGGTGAGACTGCACTTTTCTTATCACTTTTAATTCGTTGTGGGGTTTATGTACAGGGTGTACCAAATTTTGTTTACGCTAAAAAATGATCATTACTTTTTTCAAATAAATCTGTTTTCGATAATTCTTTTTTATTTTCATCCAGGGAGAATAGGAAATCGATTCATATCAAAAAATCGAAAAAAAATTTTCGAAAATTTTCCACTTTTTTGCTTGGTCCCCCAAGCAAAAAAAGGGTAAAAACTTAGGGAAAAAAACCGAATTTTTAAAAAGTTCTCCAAATCGGCTGATTTTTTGACCAGGGGGTGTACATGCGGAACACGAATCCAACGGAATTTTTATTGACCACAGGAAAGGTAGAATCAGCCAACCAAACCACTGGAAAGAGTCGAATCAGCCATCGTGAAAATTGACTGACTCAACCCTTTCTCGTGGTCAAAATAAAAAATTCCTTTGGATTCGTATTCCGAATGTTGAAAAACCCCCTAGTACAAAAAATTAGCCGATTTGGAGAACTTTTTGAAAATTCGATTTTTTTTACCCTTTTTTGCTTGGGGGATCAAGCAAAAAAGTGGACAATTTTCGAAAATTTTTTCCATTTTTTGACATGAATCGATTTCCTATTCTCTCTGGATGAAAATAAAAAAAAAATTATCGAAAATGGATTTATTTGAAAAAAAGTTATGATCATTTTTTAGCGTAAAAAAATTTGGTCCACCCTGTATAACTCCCACAATGAAGTAAAAAATTTCCAGAGCAAAGACGATTTTGTTTGTTCATGTCTTATAATCGAGATAGAAAGACTATTTTTAGAAACATGTAACTTTTTAAAGACAAAAACCGTGATTAAAGTAGGGTCTAACAACTCCCAATTGCCATTTTTTCAGGATTTTGATAATTATTTTTAAAAATAACCACGTATGATATTGAAATAAATTTTTATGTACGATTACAGGCCGTGGTCTAAATATTATTTTTGCAATTTCACTTGGCTGGTCAAACTTCAACTTAAAAATTTAAAGCTCGCAAAAATTGGAAGTTTTTGCAAAAACTTCCAATTTTTTTGGCATTTTTAAAGTTTAATCGCTCAGTACTCTGTCAGATCGCTCGAGACAAGTCTGAATTAAAGTAGGTTTTGTAGTTCCATGCTCCATCTATAAATTTTGCTTTTTGGCGAAAAATCAAAAGTTTGTTTAAAAAATTTTTTAAATAGAAACAAAAATTGAAAGCCCATTGTAAGTTTTCCTTACAATTTCCTTCCAATTTTTGTTTCTATTTAAAAAATTTTTTAAACAAACTTTTTGGCTCGGTTTATTAGTTTACCCTTATGATAAAGACATTACTACTCAACCAAATAGATGGCGGCCTTATAGGCGGCCTTATCTTTCCTTTGACTCATTAATTGTGCGCATTCTCGAATCCTGAAAATGCTTTCCTGGGCCTGATCCAGGGAAAAAATTGGGTTTTTGAAATTGCGAAAAAAGGCGAATTTTGCTTCAAAAAACCAATTTTTCCCTGAATCAGGGTCAGGGAAGCATTTTCAGCGTTCGGAAATGCGCGCAATCGATTCCCCACATAAAATTACCCCTATAGGGGTTATTTTTAGAACAATACATTTCGGCTCCAAAAAATCACAAAAATCCACTTTTTTGGATCACTCTGTAATAACTAGTCAAATTATATTAATCAAATTGTAAAATCTTAGCAATTTCTTCTATTTCTTTTTTAAAAATGGACTAATTTTCGGTAACTCTTTGGGGTTAACCCCTATCATAAAATGGACTTCAAATTCGGATTCCTCACCTCGAAAAACCTTAAGAAAATGACCAAAACCATTTTTCTAGCCTTCTGGGATCATGAGAAAACCTTAAAAATGTATTTTTGTTTTCGACCCTAAAATTTTGGTCCCAAAATGAGGGTAACTTTTTTCAAAAGCCTATATCTCCATGAGGAAAAAAGATTTTTTGACGCGGTTTTCGATTTTGAATCGTTTAAACACTAAATTAACAAATTCAAAAAGAATTAATGTTATCGGACTTAGCTATCGTTTTTTATCAGCCTTCAAAATCGTGTTACACCGGTGTAACAGCCGGCATTAAAGGGTTAAAGGAGCACTAGCAACGGCTTAGGTTTTGCTACATTTTTAAAAAAATGCTAGATCTCGCAGGATAAATCCATTTCAGACGCTGTTTTTTTTCAAAATTATAGAACTAACAATGAACTTTCACGTAGCGTAATCAATTTTTTGTGCGATCTCAAGTTTTCGTTGTAATACACTCCAAGATTTAGTATAAAATGTTCATTTTTTAAAGAGAGGCGATATCTCGAAAGTTCGAACTTTCGAGATATCGCCTCTCTTTGGAACTAGGCGAACTGATGATTGAATATGAAATTTGGGACCAAAATAAACACATTGGTGCATTTGAAGTGGTGTGCAAAATTAAAAAATGCCCATTTTAGCCCTTATGAATGGTGGGCATTATGCTCATAATAGGGGTTTTTTACACTTTAGTATTTTGAGCATATCTCATGATTGTCAAATCCGTTTTCGATGATCTTGGTGTCATTCGAAAGCTGAAAACGCGGGCTACAACTTTTATCTTGGATAGGAGGGTCGTGCAGTAGAAAAAGTGCTCGAAAAATTAGGTTTTTACAAAAATCCTGTTCTCCTGAGGGGGTCAAAAATTCAAAGATATGGCTTTAGAAAAAAAACTTTGTTCCCACGAGAGCTTCCGGTTGGCCCTAAAAATTATCTACAACACCTCTACTTTGTTTTATGCTTGGTCCCAGGTCAAATCTCGTATACTCAAGCACTTTTTTGGAGCCGAAATTGATGGTCCAAGCCCCCGGAGAATGGAAATTTTAGAGTAAAACTTCATTATAACTCCATTTCGGCTAATTTTTTATGCTCGGGGTTTTTGAATACGGGGGACATAATCCCGTCGTTATTTTTTGATTTTGAAATTCAAAAGTGCTCCAAATTGTAAAAGTACCCAATAAAAATAGGTATTTTCAAACCATACTAGGGATTTAACCATCATGAGATCAAAAAAATATTTTTCGGGACACGAGATTTTTCCTGGGACCAATTATAAAATAAAGCAGGGATGTTGTAGATTATTTTTAGGGCCAACCAGAAGCTCCCATGGGAACAAAGTTTTTTTCTAGAGCCATTTCTTTGAATTTTTGACCCCTCGGGAGAACAAGATTTTTTACAGAAATCCTAATTTTTCGACAACTTTTTCCACGAAATGACCCCATACACCTAATATAAAAGTTGTAGCCCGCGTTTACAGCTTTCGAATGACACCAAGATCATCGAAAACGGATTTGACCATCATGAGATATGCTCAAAATACTAAAGTGTAAAAAACCCCTATTATGAGCATAATGCCCACCATTCATAAGGGCTAAAATGGGCATTTTTTAATTTTGCACATCACTTCAAATGCACCAATGTGTTTATTTTGGTCCCAAATTTCATATTCAATCATCAGTTCGCCTAGTTCCGCTGGAAGTTCGAACTTTCGAGATCGTCTCTTAAAAATAGCAAATTTCAAAGGCATTTATTTCGAAAACTACAACGGTTCAGGGGTTGCCGTAAAAACAAAAAATGCTCCATTTTTCATAAACTTTTCGAATATATATTTTTCCATGGTTTTTCCAAATGGTCTGGTCCTTTAACCTTACCTTCCAAAAGCCCCAAATATTCTAGCTCATATATATTAAATTCATAACTTTTGTTTACATATGGAAAATTGAGTTTATTTACATTTTCATCTTCCATCAACTTCATCAGCTCTATATTGATTTCTGGGTTGAATATTTCTAATTTCATACTTGGGTCTATTTCCAAACAGAAAGATGTGGTAGTTCCGAAAGTTTTATTACCAGCAAGGTTCTGTTCATTTTTAATTCCAAACGTTTTTGTACGAAATATTGTTAAATCGGATGTCACAACAGATTGTAATGATCCAGTTGCTGTATTAATTCTTATATCTGAAGTACAATTAGAATCAGGTGTTTCTTTTGGTAGCATATACCAAGGTATTTTACTTAATATTTCTCCCATTATTGATATTTTATTATTGACACTTGGGGGAATTCTATTCTTTAGTTTTCGTTTTGGTCCCTCGAAGGAATTTAGATGACAACAAGCTACTATTATGACCAATATAGTGAATATGATAATAACGCCAATTAAAAGGAAACCACCTACATCACTCTGTGAACTTTTAATATAATCAGAATAATAAACACCAGGATCTAAATTTAATAATTTACTAATAGAATATTATAAGATTCCAAAAGACTGCTTGCCTATAGTCGAATTTTTTTTGCTACTACGAAACTTGGATTGCATCAGGAAACGTGTACATTGAAACGAAAAGTGAGAAATTACAAAATTTAAAATTTTTTAATGATTTTTTCTCTTGTGCTATAAATCGAGTATATTCGGTGTTTTTCGACCATTTTCTGTAGTTTTTCTATTTTTATTTATGTTTCTGCTAAACCTGTCAGAAAAGTGACAAATTTGTCACTTTTTGTGACAAGCACATATTCTTGCCACAAATTGAGGGGGTCTTTTTACTAAGTTTTTGCTTTTTGATAAGTTCGACAGAAAGTCAGCTAAAAATAATAATAATAAATTTCTTCGTTGTTTGTATTTCTGTCGAACTTTTATCAAAAAGCAAAACTCTAGTGAAAAGACCCCCTTGTCACAATTTGTGACAAGAATATATGCTTGTCACAAAAAGTGACAAGTTTGTCACTTTTCAGACAGGTTTAGTTTCTGCTCATTGCTTGAGCTAAAAATCAAAGATGTTGAAGGGTCACAGCGCAAAAAATCGATTTCTTTTCCATTTTTTGAGATTAGCCAATATCCGACAAAACTACGCATTTTTAGGCTTTGTGAAGTTAGTGTCCCCGTGCTTAATTTTCTGAAGAATTTTTTTGCGCGCAAAATTAGCGCACTAAAATGTTTGATTTTAAGAAAGGTCAAAAAGCACAAGAATTGATTTTGTCGATTTTTATGCTTTTTGACCCTACAGTGGGATGAGGTAAAATTTTTTTTCTAGAGTTAAAAAAGGAAATTACATGGATGAGTACTCGATGTATAATTCAATTCCAATAATATCTCACATATGAAAGGATGTTTTTCAATATCACATATTCGTACTTGCCATGTATGGTTAGTAGAATCCATTATCAAACAACATTTAGAACAAGATGTACTTCCTATCTCTAAATTTGTTTTATTGATTTTGTACAGGAGAAAGGCCCAAAAAAGAACTTTACGATTTTTAGAGAAATTTTTGTGTAAACATTTTTTGTATTTTTTTTCTAAAATAGCCCTATACGGAAGAGGAGGGGTTTCTATGCGAGAAATCGGTTGAAGAATCATGAAACACTTCCTTGACCCTAAATCAGCTCAAAAACCTTATTTTTCGACTTTTAGAGGTTTATTGGACTTATTCAAGCTTTTTCATGATTTCTTAAAGGATCAGTCCACTTTTGAACCGAATTTTTGTTGAAAAGTGGAAAAGAAAGTTCACATTGGGGCAACCACTTTTTGCTTTGGGAGTAAATTCCAATTCGACAACCCTGGGGAGAAATTTGACATTGAAAATTGCATAAAAAGTTTAAACGTGTTTGCGTATTGAAGCGAAGAGATTGATGCCGTTTGAATTCCTGATTCAAATCTGTTTATTGAAAAGAATTAATCCATTTTTACAAAGATCTTAAAATTTTCTGAAATTTTTTTTACGAAAAAATGTTTTAGACTCATCGTACTACTTAAAAAGTACGACGAAATAAGCGGAATTTTATCGTACTTTTTAAGTACGATGGGTCTAAAAAACTCCTAGTGCCGTAACTTTCGCCATGTTCGTGTCAATATACATATTTATTGCAAATCAGGCAACTCAATTAGTCTGAAATTAAATGTTTATTGACACGAGAGTAGCGAAAGTTATCGTGGTGAAAGTTACATGGCGAAAGTTAGGGTCGGCACAAGCTATCGTACCACCACAAGCAACGGCACAAGCTATCGTACCAAATCATCGTAACATCGTAAAATTAACGTAAAGGTACGATGAAATCGCCACAAGCTATCGTACGAATTTGGTACGATGACATCGTACCGCGTCGTACCATCGTACCACAGCTTGTGGCGATTTCATCGTACCTTTACGTTAATTTTACGATGGCACGATGATTTGGTACGATAGCTTGTGGGGCCGTCGTACTTTCGCACGATAGCTTGTGGCGACCCTTAGCCTGGCGAAAGTTATAGTGCCTCCTTTAGGGTAGGCATAAATTTTTTTTCTCACATAATTTTTTTTTTTCTCACACATTTTTTTTCTCACACAATTATTTTTTTTCTCACACAATTATTTTTTTTCTCACATAATTTTTTTTTCTCACACATTTTTTTCTCACAATATTTTTTTTCTCACATAATTTATTTTTTTCTCTAACATATTTTTTTCAGGCAAAAACTTTTTTTTTCACTAAAAATATTTTTTTTTCACTAACACTTTTTTCTTCACTAAAAATACTTTTTTTTCACTAATACTTTTTTTAAGGCCTTAAGCCATAGACCATAGGTCTTAGGCTTAGGCCATAGGCCTTAGGCTTAGGCCATAGGTCTTAGGCTTAGGCCATAGGTCTTAGGCTTAGGCTTAGGCTTAGGCCATAGGCTTAGGCCATAGGCTTAGGCCATAGGCTTAGGCCATAGGCTTAGGCCATAGGTTAGGCCATAGGCTTAGGCCATAAAAAAGTATTGGTGAAGAAAAAAGTGTTAGTGAAAAAAAAAATTTTTAGTGAAAAAAAAAGTATTAGTGAGAAAAAAAATATTTTTAGTGAAAAAAAAAGTGTTTTTAGTGAAAGAAAAAATGGTTACCAGAAAAAAATAAATTATGTGAGAAAAAAAAATATTTGAGAAAAAAATGTGTGAGAAAAAAAAATTATGTGAGAAAAAAAATAATTGTGTGAGAAAAAAAATAATTGTGTGAGAAAAAAAATGTGTGAGAAAAAAAATAAATTATGTGAGAAAAAAAATAAATTGTGTGAGAAAAAAAATAGGATCCCTTTAGGGTATGGTCTGGCTACGTCCCTATCGCTTCAGTACGTCTTCCCAGATTCAATATGTGAGCAGATTTTCGAGTATACCTGTTTCATAAAGATTATTAAAATATAAACTATCCTTCCATCTCCAATTGGTATCTATATTGGAACCATATCCCCCAATCCACCATTCAGTAATATTTGGTAGCGTTTTACTTGCATAGGAAAAAATATTTTCATTTTTATCCTTGTCTAATATTGATATTAGGGTGCCGTTATTTTTCTCACAATAATTCTCTGCATTTTGCCACGTCAAGTTTTGATTAAACACTTTATAACATTTATAGTGATTAACATGAGATTCTAAATATTCTACCTCCCAACCAATTGGACAAGTTGCAAGTGCATTAAATAATGGGAATAAAATCAAGGATAATTTAATACGGAATCGATTCATTTTGATAAAAATATAATGATTTTAATAGCAATTATTATAATAAAAAAGCAAATTAATTTTTAACGAAAATATGAGAAATAAGTCAAATATTGAAAAGAGCAACAAAAATTCATATATTTAGCTCGTTTTTTATCGATTTGTGTCAATAATCACTGTTTTTCATCACTTTAGCATAACATTCTTATCATTTTAACATACCACAAGACTGAACTTTTGAATTCGTAATTTTAGATTTTTATTTGGTCAAAAAATATTTACTTTTTAGTTTGGGTAAAAATCGGAATCTTGCGATTTTTCGATTAAATTTTCCCTAAAAAATTATTTTAATTTTTTAAAATAATTTCTATATAATAGTGTGACCCTCTTTTGTGATGCTGTGTGGACTGTTATACTAGGACAATATTTATTCACCACATATCGACACCTGGGCCACCTTCGGACAAAAATGATGCCCTAATCATTTTATTGATCTCAATCAGGGCTGCAGCGGAACAGGTTCAATGGCCGGAACCGGAATCGTCGAGTACGGAAACGGAACCGAAACGGAATCGAGAAAAAGGCAGGAATTTGAGAATTTGATTTCCTACGTTTAAAAAAAGGAATTAGACCAAAAGACAACAATTTACGGCAGTATAACTTTTCGTACAATTATGGTTCGTACAAACTTTTTGTACGATTGTTCTATATAATTATTTTTCGCACGAACTTTTTGCACGAACCTTTCGCACGGTACTTTTCGTACAAATATTTTTCGTACGAACTTTTCGTATACTCAATTTTATATTTTTGTAGAAAATTCGGGCAATATAACTTTTAGTACAATTGTGATTCGTACAAACTTGTTGTGCAATTGTTCTGTAAAAATATTGTTATTTAAAATGGAAAATAGCAAATTAATCATGATACACCGTGTAGTGGACACCACACTTGGAGGTAGAGGTCACCACGGGGGGGGG
>OZJO01017497.1:0-20376 GCA_900406225.1 Acrobeloides nanus | reverse complement strand
GGGGGGGGGGGGGGGGGGGTACAGTACCACTCCCTCGAACCTTTCGCTTTATAGTCATTCATCCATCCATCATGAGGGTTCATGTACCCCTCCCCTTTCAATTCATCCATCATATACATTTTTGAAAATTTTTATAAATATTAATTTTAAAAAATATTTTTTGAATCAATTTTCTTTCTAGATCCTATTTACAGATATAAATTAACAACATACAATTTTTCTTTGAATACATTAATTTTTTATCATGTATTCCCATGAAAGGACATTCATCCTGAGGGCCGGTGTACCCTTCCGACTGGTAAACTTTGCTTGGAGGCCTAATGTTCTTATACAAAAACTTTTCGGGCACAGCTGGGAATCGAAACTGAAGAAAATTATGCGATCCAAGCGTCTTCTCAACTCGGCCATGTGAGCTTCTTATCGATGTCGTTAAATTGCAATGATAAGACTTATGATAAGGGTCTAAAAAATTTTCCTTAAAGGGTACTCCCAAGATTTTGGTGCCATTTTTCTTCTCTTGGCGACCCCTATCGATTGGTATAAGCCGTGACGGGATTGGACTTTAGATGACGGAGCTACCAGATACACAAACAGAATTAGCGACTTTAATATTTAATGATAATAACTAATACAATTATATTAATCTTTCAAATTGCAAAATCTTAGCAATTTCTTCTATTTCGATTAATTTTGACTGTTCATAAAAAAGAGTGTTCTCCAAAAATTCCAATTTTGGTCTTTCTTCCAATTTCCTTGTACACATCTCTAACGTTTCACATAAAATTGCAGAATATCTCGGCTTTATATATCTTTCTATAACTTCCATAAAACTTGTTTTTACAATATATTGTTGGATGACACGACCATAGTCAAAATTATGCTCATCTTCTTCGTTTCGAAGATATGGCAGTTTGCCTAGGATGATCTCCATGAGAGTGATTCCTAGACTCCAGACATCAGAGCGAACATCATATTTGGTATAAGTATAATCGAAGCGCTCTGGTGGCCAATAAGCTATTGTGCCGACATGGGTGCTAGCCAAAGAATTGTCTAGAATACGAGATTCTCCAAAATCGCAAAGTTTTATTTCACCACTAAAATTGTTTTGTGAGGGGTCAATTTTAAAAAATTACCTATATTTAATTAATATATTACTCGGCTTTATGTCTCTATGTATAACCCCTTTAGACTTGCAAAAATTCAACGCATCAACAATTTTTACAAAAATGTATCCCGCCAATTTTTCTGGAAGATCATTCTTCTTTTCATTATGCAATATTAGGTATAGATCTCTTAGCGACATGTCCATTAACTCCATGCATATCAATGCTTGGCCATCTTTTATGCACAGACCATAAAAGTCGACAATATTAGGGCTTTCCCAGAGGAGTTGGATATTTTTGATTTCTCGTACAACCATTTTGAAGCGATCATGGAGGATGCTTCCGCTATGCCGACCTTGTGGAATTTGGAGATATTTTATGGCTAGTTTGGTTTGAGATGGTTTGTGGAGGAATTTTTTGACTTGATGCCGAGATGTAGCTAAAAAATAATTCAATTTTCTATAGGAGAAAGCTTAGAGAACCAGGCTACTCAAAAAAACAAGGAAAAAATTGCAAAAAATGGAATTTTGCGAGTTTTCGACCAAATTTTAGCAAAAAAATTTATATTTTTCTAAATAACCCCGAATTGGGGATTCTTTGCGACAAATCGATTACGCACATTGAAAAATCTTGAAAACGCTTCACTGACCTTGAATGCCCAAAAAATTGTAATTTTGACGCCCCCTCGCGGAGTCAAAGTACCCAAGGTACCCTTAAAGGAGGAAGGGGTTCACCGATGGGGGAAAAATCCGATTTTGAAGAAAAAAAGTTCAATTTTTTTTGTATTTCTGACCTCCCGGGGGGTAAAATTCGCCTGAAAAATCGATTGCGAGCATTTGGAAAGCGTGTCCCTGTTCTAATGGGTCAAAATGCCAAAAAATGGTGTTTTTTAGCGATTTTCTTTTTTTTAAATTTTGCATACTTTTTTAAAATTTTTGCAACAAAACGGGGTTTTTAACCCCAATTTTTTTCGAAAAAATGGCCCTCAACAGTTTCAAAATTGCGTTTTTTTGCACCTCCCTGTATATATTACCATAAATATGCAAGTTTTTTCACATTTTTTCATTATGTTTTATTCAAAATCAAATTGTTTAGAAATACAAAAAAGTTAAACTTTTTTCTTCAAAATCGGATTTTTCCTCCATCGTTGAACCCCCCTTTAAACGTTCAGCGCTCAACTCTAAACTTCATAAAGATAGCTCTATATATGGGGGACGTTTATACAAAAAATCAAAAAAATTGACTGGCTCTTAAAAATAGTTTCACCGGTTTGAAGTTCGGCTATCCGGCACTACTCGAAATCTAGAATAGCGAAATTTGCCATAATTTATATACATTCGGAAAATTCATGAAAAATGGAGCATTTTTTGTTTTTATAGTAAATTCTGAATCGTTATCGTTATCGAGATAATTGCGTTTGAAGTTGGCGATTTTTGAGTTGAAATTTTGAATTTGGAATTTCCTGCCAAAACCCTGATTTTCAATTTGGCGGGAAATTCAAAATTTCAACTCAAAAATCGCCAACTTCAAACGCGATTATCTCGACAACGATAACGATTCAGAATTTACTGTAAAAACAAAAAATGCTCCATTTTTCATGAATTTTCCGAATATATATAAATCTTGTGTATTACAACGAAGAACTTGTACACAAATTCAAATTTCAAACGCAATTATCTCGAAAACTACATGATTCAGGGATTGTCATAAAAACAAAAAATGCTCAATTTTTCATGAACTTTTCGAATATATCATTTTCCATGGTATTTTCGAATGGTCTGGCCCTTTAAGCTTACCTTCCAAAAGCCCTAAATATTCTAGTTCATATGTATTAAACTCATAACTTTTGTCTACATATGGAAAATTGAGTCTATTTACATTTTCATCTTCCATCAATTTCATTAGCTCTATACTGATTTCTGGGTTGAATAGTTCTAATTCCGTATTTGGGTCTATTTCCAAAAAGAAAGATGTGGTAGTTCCAAAAGTTCTATCACCAGCATTAGCAAGGTTCTGTTCCACTTTATGTCCAAAAATTTTTGTACGAACTATTGTTAAATCGGATCTCACAACAGTTCGTAATGATCCATTTGCCGTATTACTCGTATCAGTACAACTAGAATCAGGTGTTTCTTTTTGTGATATATACGAAGGTATTTTACGTAATGTTTCTATCATTCTTGATATTTTATTATTGACACTTGATTTTATATGAGGAATTCTATTCTTTATGTTTCGTTTTGGTCCCTTGAGACAATTTGGATGACAACAAGCTACTATTATGATAAATATTGTGAATGTGATAGGAACGCTAATCCATAAAACGAGAGTTCCTACATTAGTGGAACTATTATAATAATCATCAGGATCTAAATTTAATAATTTACTAATAGAATATTATAAGATTCCACAAGACTGCTTGCCTAAAGTCTGTTTCACTGGAGTGCGAAAAAAAGTTAACACTCCATAGCACAGTGCAATTTTCACTTACACACTAATATAAAAAAGTTCGCTTGTGCATTTTTTGTTTTTACAGTAAATTCTGAATCGTTATAGTTGTCGAGATAATCACGTTTGAAGTTGGCAATTTTTTAGTTGTGATTTGGGATTTCAAATTCCTGTCAAAATTGAAAATCAGGGTTTTGGCAGGAATTTGAAATCCCAAATCGCAACTAAAAAATCGCCAACTTCAAACGCGATTATCTCGACAACGGTAGCGATTCAGAATTTACTGTAAAAACAAAAAATGCTCCATTTTTCATGAATTTTCCGAATATATATAAATTATGGCGAATTTCGCTAATCTAAAGAATTTTCAATTTTTAGCTTCAAGTTTTTGGCGACACTTTTTGACATACTCCCACCCCTGTTCGAATTTTCGAGATATCACGTCTTAAAGCTCTAATACAGAGCTTTAAAAGCTGAGGAGAGAGAGCAGCTAGCTCTTTCTTGTAAAAAAATAGAGGCAAAAAGTTATTTTCAAAGGCTAAAAAATATCTCCATTTTTTGGCGATTTGCTCTATAACTTTTTCTGACCAAGAAATGATTTTTGGTGTTTTCTACACAATTGTAGCGCAGAATCTGAGCTATCCAAAATGTGGCTACTTTAGTCTGATAGAACTTATAGAACCCGAGATATGGCCGTTTTTATGACACCTTATCGAAATCCATGTGCATCCTAGAAAAAATTGCTGTACAGCCAAACCCAATACATAGACCTAGTGATTTTTTTTCACAAAAAGTCATGAAATGATCTATAATTTATGATTTTAAAACAAGAAATCAATTCTGAGAACTTTTTGAAAACTGTGCACTCCAATGGTCGATTATTACAGAAACCGTGTTTTAAGCCTCCAGGGCCCCATTGGGGGCTGGGGCCTGAGCTCCCATAGGGGCCGGGCCTATGGGGCCCAGGCCCCAGTGGGACCAGGACCTCGGCCCTTTTCGGTCTCTGCCCTAAAGCCATGGGATGAGGTAAAAAATTTTTTCTAGAGAGTTAAAAAAGGAAATTACTCGAAGAAGTACTCAGAGAAGTACTTGTTGTAAAATTCAATTCCAATAATATCTCACATATGAAAGGATATTTTCCAGTATCACATATTTGTATTTGCCATGTATGGTTAGTAGAATTCATTATCAAACAACATTTAGAACAAGATGATGTTCCTATCTCTGAATTTGTTTTATCGATTTTGTACAGGAAAGGCCCAAAAAGAGAACTTTACGATGTTTAGAGAAATTTTTGCATAAAAAATTGTTTTGTTGTATTTTTTTCTAAAATAGCCCTCTATGGAAGGGGAGGGGTTTCTATGCGAGAAATCGATTGAAAAATCATGAAAACGCTTCCTTGATTCTAAATCAGCTCAAAAATCTTATTTTTTTCGATTTTTAGAGGTTTATTGGACTTATTTAGGGTCAGTGAAGCGTTTTCATGATTTCTTAAAGGGAAGGGTGAAAAGAAGGGTCTATTCTCAAAAATTTTTTTTTCAAGGCAGCTTATATAGGGGTAAAATCATGCGAAAAATCGATTGCGCGCATTCCCGAAGCGTGAAAATGCTTTCTTGACCCTGATTCAGGGAAAATATAGATTTTTCGACCTTTTTTATATTAGTATTTGGTTTGAAAAGACGATTCTCATCAACAAGCCTCGGTGGTGCAGTGACAAATCAGATGCTCATTGGTCACAAAGGTCGCGGGTTCGAATTCCGCTTGGAGCTAAATCTTTTGTTCGACTTTCAAGATGACATTTTCAAATTTCGGGAGTGTGTGAATCGATTTTTCGCATAAAATTACCCTTTTTTATTTTATGCAAAATTGTTTACTTTGTGCAAAAAAATTTGACTCCAAGTGGGATTCGACCCGCGAACTTTATGACCAATAAGCCGTTTCTTTATCACTGCACCACCGGGGCTTGTTAATGGTGAAACGTCTTTTTAACCCAAGTACTAGTCTAAAGATCGAAAAAATCTATATTTTCCCTGAATCAGGATCAAGGAAGCATTTTCACGTTTCGGGAAAGCACACAATCAATTTTTCGCATGATTTTACCCCTAATAGGCTGTTTTGACAAAAAAAATTTTTGAAAATAGTCTATTTTATATTTAATAAAGTTGTTTGAAAAAAGTTGGTCTTGGACTTTTCTTTAGTCGTCAAAATTTTTGGTACGAAAATTTTTCGGAACCCATCTAGCACCAAGTTGAAATTTTAGGGGAGTCCTTTAGGGTATGGTCTGGCTACGCCCCTATCGCTTCAATACGTTTTCCTAGATTCAATATGTAAAATGTAGAAGATTTTCGAGTATACCTGCTTCATAAAGATTATCAAAATATAAACCATCCTTCCATCTCCAACGGGACAAATAGGTATTGGAACCATATCCCCCAATCCACCATTCAGTAATATTTGGTAACGCTTTATTCGCATAAGAAAAAATATTTTCATTTTCATCCTTGTCTAATATTGATATTAGGGTGCTGTTATTTTTCTCACAATAATTCTCTGCATTTTGCCACGTCAAGTTTTGATTAAATGCTTTATAACATTTATAGTGATTAACATAAGATTCTAAATATTCTACCTCCCAACCAATTGGACAAGTTGCAAGTGCATTAAATAATGGGAATAAAATCAAGGACAATTTAATACAGAATCGATTCATTTTGATAAAAATATAATGCTTTTAATAGCAATCATTATAATAAAAAAGCAAATTAATTTTTAACGAACATATGAGAAATAAGTCAAATATTGAAAAGAGCAACAAAAAATCTTAGATTTAGCTCGTTTTTTTCCGATTTGTTTCAATAATCATCACTTTAGCATGATATTCTTATCACTTTAAAATAAAACACGGCTTAACTTTTGAATTCTTGCTGTTAGATTTTTATTGGTCAAAAAACATTTACAGTTTGGGTAAAAAATCGAAATTTTGCGATTAAATTTTCGCCAAAAAATTATTTAATTTTTTAAAATAATTTCTAAATACTAGTGTGACCCTCTTTTGTGATGTTGTGTGGACTGTTATACTAGGACAATATTTACAGGGCTGTCAAACAACTGAATTGATGAAAATGCATTATTTTAATTTTTCGTTAGCGTCACGTGCATATTTAAGTCGAAAGAATCATTTTGGTACCCTTTAGCTGTAACTAAATCCATTCAGCTGCAATTGAACCAATTCAATTGCAACTGAACAAATTCAGTTGCAACTGAATTGATTCAGTTGCAACTGAATGAGTTCAGTTGCGACTGAATAGCCTCCAAATCTATAGGAATGATATTTTCTGGATGCAAAAATGCCGTAGAATTAAAAATGAGATGTTTTTAAGACATTTTCCGTTGCAACTGAATTGGTTCAGTTTCAGCTGCAACTGAATCAATTCAGTTGCAACTGAATTTGTTCAGTTGCAATTGAATTGGTTCAATTGCAGCTGAATGGATTTAGTTACAGCTAAAGGATACCAAAATGATTCTTTCGACTTAAATATGCACGTGACGCTAACGAAAAATTAAAATAATGCATTTTCATCAATTCAGTTGTTTGACAGCCCTGAATATTTATTCACCACCAGATATCGACACCTGGGCCACCTTCGAACAAAAATGATGCCCTCATTATTTCATTGATCTCAATGCTCCGAATTTTCTCTATGTTGTAGCAAAAGTTTGACTCACTGCATTACACTGCGTTGTCGGACAGTTGGTTGACTCGAACACTTGGTCGACCGGACAGGGGCCTTAGACTTGGGCCCGAGTCGACCAACTGTCCGGGTCGACCAAGTGTCCGAGTCGACCAACTATCCGGCATTCGTGCACTGCTAGATCTAAACGAACGGTTATCGAATGGAACAGTTGTTTTGCATAAGCGCGGATTTTTCTTCAAGCTTTCGGTGGACCCCATAATATTGATCGATAAAATAATCAACTAGCTTTGTGAAATAGAAATATGCAGCTGAATTGAACCACGCACTGTTAATATCCAAAAAGATCGGTAAAAATTAGGATAGCAGAGCGTCTAATATAGGACGGGTGAATCTTCGATCTTAATAGATCTTGGCATCTGGAGAAAAAAGGAGAAAAAGATCAGATGCTGATAATGCTTTTTCAATGAGCGCAATCTATTCCTCGCATTAGTGATGCGTCGATATTCGGATATCGAAATATTGGATATTGATCCCAAATAATGTAGTCTGTTTCAACTCACAAGTCCATTACTAAGGGCCACCACTAATACATTCGGACGGCTCCCGAACGGACTTTAGTTCACTAATTGCGTTCGGAAACATCACTAATAGGCGTTCGGACGCGTTTTGAAACGTTTGGACGCGTTCAGAAACGTTCGGATGCGTTCGGGCGCTCGTCCGAACATTTTCGAACGCGTCAGAACGCCTATTAGTGATGTGTCCGAACGGAATTAGTGATGTTATTAGTGAAGTCAAAAATTTCCGAATGAATTAGTGGCGGCCCTAATTCCCAGACCCCGGTAAGATGACAGGCAACATAAGCGTCGACACCAAAACGGAAAGCAGAAACCAACAATGAAGGTTCAAGACCGGGCAGTCCAAAAAACTTTTGCGACTCTCCACGACACTTTGCATAAAAATCTAAAAATTTTGAACTCCTTCTTTTTGAACAATTTTGCTCAAAATTATCTGCTCTTTGCACTTCTAATTTTTCTCTTCTAGTATTGCCCGTGGCATTAAGATTTTGTACCAAATTGTGTTAGCTACTTGTTTTTTTCTCGGATTTACTTTGTTATAAAATTAAATGCGTTTTTGTTATTGAAAAGATTTTTCGTGCATAATTTATTCGAAATTTGGCAAAATCTTTCAAAAATTTCCTCTCCTATTTTTATTCTCAAAATTAATTTTTAAGGTTAAAAATATATTAAAATGGGCGATACAATAAATTCTGCTCTTCATGTTTCTATTTTGGTAAGCTTGTTGTGATTAGAGATCGGAAACTAAGGCCTCGGTTTTTTCGGGGGTCTTTTTTAGAGTTTAACCCCATAAATGATTTTTCTTGAGAATTTGATGTTCTACAAAGTTGTTTTCCATTTTGGGTTTAAATAACCCCTCACCAGTGCCGTACGAGCTCCAAAGTTTTGGGGGTAACCCTGGCCAAAAAATCATAAGGATCCCCCCTATGTTTTTTCGAAATTTTTCCAAAATTTTGGGCAAAAACATAAAGTGGGCGGCTCTAGGACATTTCTCAACGGTCACTTCTCAACAAAAAAGTGGACATTTCTCAATGAATTTTATAAATTCGTTGATAAGTGTCCGCTTCGTCCACCCCGATTTTTTTATTTCGTTGAGAAATGTCCTAGAGCCAAGTGAGCCAATGCAATTTTTTTCGAGTTCAACAAATTTTCAGAAATCAGTTTGGTCTCCCTTATGTTTTTAGTTCCGAGAAGTGCGAAAAATTTTTGTTTTTGAACAGTGGCGTACCCAGTGAGGTCCGTCTCCCAAAATTTGAAAAATGAAAAAACTTTCCTAATGGTTCCTGTTATGTTTTTTCCCAAAATTTGTGAAAATTTTTTCTAAAAACCTAATAATTTACCGTTTTTCACCATGCCCGACAACTTCCAACGGTTTTTTGAAAAATAGGTATGCTTGTATTGAGCCCATTCTGCGCCTGTACCTTTAAGATGCAACATTGAAAAACCTCAATTTTTTTAAAGTCTGTATATAACTTGCAGGTAAAAAAACCGACCTAGGACCCTCCCCCCTTTCCCTCGGCCTTATGATTTATTGCCAAAATTTTCACGATTTTTAGAAGTCGCTAAAAACAACGTTAATCAATCAAGCGGAAGGCGAAAAGTGGTATGATTTCTCGATTGGGAACGAAAAATTGCTGGACGTGTCGAAGATTAAAAAAGAATCAACAGCTGAAAAAGCTGAAGAAATTGCTGGGCTGTACTTAAAAATCGATACAGAGATTTTTGAATCAAGTTAGTCGGAGAGAAAATTGAGGGTGCAGAAAAGATTTTTTAATAAAAAAATATATACTTAATTTTCTTTAACTCAAAAATTTGTTTGTTTTTTTTAATTTGAAGTTTTAAAAATTGGGGGTTATAATATTTTTGACTCAAAATTTGAGATTTTCTATTTTACCAATTTTTAAAAAAAATTTTAAGAGCAAAGCAACAAATCTGAGGCCAAATGGCTAGCTACAGTTTTCAAAGAAGGAACGCAAGCGGATAAAATGTCGGCAGTGCAGCTAAAAGTCGTTTCGAGCCCTGTACATTCGTTGGGCTATATGAATTCGCTGATCGATGTGGTTCAAAAGAAGGCACTTCGAGAGTCTTCAAATGTTTTGAGTAAGATGTTAAAAATTTTAATTTTTTTAGTCTTAAAAATTATTTTATCGTGCAAAGAATTAAAAACTTTCAATTTTTGAGACCGAAATTTTTTCTTGAAATTTTAGGACTCTTAAAATTTAAGAGCCCTAAAATTTCAAGAACATAAAATTTGAGCTTCAAAAATTGAATTTTTAATGATAAAATAATTTTTCATTTTTAGAAGTGCTCGTGGAACTTTTTGAAAATGAACTTTTACCACCAGATCGAAAACTTGTGCCTTTTAACCAGGTATTTTTGAATTTTCCGATTTTTTAAAATTTTTAACCTTAATTTAGCGCCCTTTCTATGAGATAAAAGAGCAGTTCAAACAAGACAGTCAGAAAGATGAATTTTTGAGATTGGTGAAGAGATTAATTTTGTGGAAATTTGAGTCCGACTTGAAGAAGTGTTATGAAAAATTTATTAGAGCATTGGAGGTGCACCGAATTTTTTACGATTAAAATTTAACTTTGAGTCAAGTTTTGAGCTCAAAATTGGCTTAATCGATTTTTGAGCAAAAAATTGAATTCAAAATCGATTTTTTAGGTCAAAATTGGCTTAAAAATCGATTTTCGTGTCCAATTTTAAACTCAAAAATCGACTTTAAACAAAAATTTTGGGCTCAAAAATTGACTCTATATTTTTTAGAGCCTCTCTGGTACAGCAGTTGAAGGTGTAGCCGAACAAGCTTGTATTGCAATGGCAAATTTGTTGACCTCTAGAAGTGAACAGGAAAAATTTCTACTCGAGAGTTTGGTGAATAAACTTGGCCATCCCAACCACAAAATTGGTCCTTATGTGGCACACCTGCTGGAAAAATTGGCCCAAAAGCACCCGAATATGCGATCAATAATTATTGGCGAAGTGGACCGACTGATTTTTAGGAAGAATATCTCCGAGAAGGCCCAATTTTATGGTATCCATTTTTTGAGTCGCATCTTGTTAAATGCCGGAGAGTCAGAATTGGCTGTGAAGCTATTGAAAATTTATTTCAATCTATTCAAAATTCTTATTGGCAAAGAGCAGAAAAACCACAAAATCCTAGTACTTGTTTTTATTGGCACGAACCGGGCACTGCCCTATGCTAAAGGTGATTATTTGATCTTATAAAATTTGAATATTTTTGTCATGTTTTATTTGTTTTTTTTTANAATCCTAGTACTTGTTTTTATTGGCACGAACCGGGCACTGCCCTATGCTAAAGGTGATTATTTGATCTTATAAAATTTGAATATTTTTGTCATGTTTTATTTGTTTTTTTTTACCAAAAATCAATTTTATGGGCATTTTCAGCTTAAGAAACGATTTGGAGTAAAATTTTTTGCTTAGAGCCATTTTTATGCTCAATAAATTTGAGATCAAATTGTCCAACAAAATTGGCTCGAGTCAATTTTTCAGCTAAAAATCGATTTTTAAATCAATTTATGTTTATAAAAATTAGCTTCAAAATTGAATTTTGGGATTTAAAATTGATTTTATGCCGTTTTTGTGTTGAAAAACTAAGTCATTGTTGAGCTCATCTAATTTTGTATTTTAGAAAAATCCTCTGATTTATCCAAAGAAGTCGATAGCCTGTACAATATTGTTCATACGTCTGAAAAACTACAAATTTCTTTGAGTGCTCTAAAATTGCTATTTCAACTTTTGAATTTTAAGTAATTTTTAAAAAATTTTTCACTATCAAAATTGATTTTTTAGCGAAGGCTTATCCGACCGTTTTTATTCGGCCTTCTATAGGAAATTAAACGATGTCCATTCTTCTCCACACGACCAACAATTATTTGATTTATTATTGAAAGTTTTGAAACATGACACGGTGGATGGGAGAATGAGAGCATTTTTGAAGAGATTGTTCCAGGTGAATGGATTTTTTTGTATAAAAAAAAATCGATTTTTGATCTTAAAATTGAGACAGAAATCGATTTTGGATCGATTTTTTTACTCAAGAAATTTTTTTACAGCTTGCCTTAGCCGGTCCACCTTCATTTGCCGCCGCAAGCTTGCTATTATGTAGTAAATTGCTCCAAGAACGACCAAAATTCAAGTTAACTGCCGATTTAGTGGTATTTTTAGCGAATTTTTTTAATTTTCAAATAATGATGAACCTATTTAGACTCATCAATTCAAGGCCGATCCGGAAATTGTGAAAAAATTCGAGTCGGATAGTGAAGAAGAGCATTATGAGGACGTAAAAATGGAAGTGGACGGAGAAGCCCCGAAAAAGGGACTCAAAAATTTGAATGAAGAAAAGCCGGATGTGAAAAATGCCCAAGAAAATGGGCACGAAGAATTGAAAGGATGGGTTCATCGGAACGCCAAAAAAGGTGCTGATTTATATAATATTTGTTGCATTGTTACAATTTTCCGATATTTTTTCTCCGCTATTTTTTATGGACAATTTTTCATCGGATATTTTTCACTGCAGGAATTTTTCCGTTTTGCATTCTCTAAAAACGTAGGAATTGTAAAAATTATCACCACCTAAAAATCGTATATTGGCTCGAAAAAAAGAGTTAATAACGACTTTTAATACAAAAAGTTTAAAAAAATTAAGGACAAAAAATATTTTTGAATTTTTCATTTGTAAAAATCCAATTTTTAGCCCAAAAATCTCAACCAAACAACCGAGCGATGGCAAGAAACCCCTTATTTTGTACGAATGCCTCCCTGGAGCCGGAGCTACATCTACTTTCTAAGCACTATCACCCTTCTGTGGCAGTTTTTGCCCAGAATATTTTGAGCGGTAATTTTGCATTTTTAAATATTTAAATCCAATTTTTGAATTGTTTTAAAGGCACATCGATAAACTATAGTGGAGATCCATTAATTGATTTTACTACGATGCGATTTTTGGACCGGTTTTCTTTCAAAAACCCGAAAGTGAACGACACAAAATCTCATGATCCGTTTAATAAGAACTATACGCCTCAGGGAGTGAAAAAATTGGCTCCTACTTCGCAAGTCAGTGCAAAAAAATTTGTTACCGAAAATTTTGATATCTTAATTTTCGGAACATGAAAATGGCATAGACTCAAATGAAACGAAGAGGATGAAACGATCGAATAAAACGATATGAATGAAACGACATAATGGAAAAAAACCAATAAAAATATTTTCCTATGGGAAAATTTTTATTTTTAAAAATTTTTCCCATAAGAAAAAATTTTTATTGGTTTTTTCCACTATGTCGTTTCATTCGTATCGTTTCAAACCTCGTTTCGTTTGAGTCTATGCCATCAAAATTAGATGCTCATATTTTTGGCGGCAAAAAATTTTGTACACTTATTTGGTGCCTAAAGTTTCGTTTTTAGGAATATGTGTCCAAGAGAATTGAAGAAATCCCCATTGATGAACGATATTTGCACCGTTTTGCCACAATGAAATTCACAAAAAAATTGGCCAAAGATAATAAAAAGGACAAAAAGTTGAAAGAAGATGATGATTTTGACGATGTGGCTAGCATCAATTCAGATGAATTTGATTTGATTATGGGTATGTATATTGAAAAATGTCTCCAAAATCGATTTTTGAGCTCAAAAATCTGGGAATTTTGTATTTTTGGGATCAAACATTGAGAAAATTCGATTTTTGAGCTCAAAAATTTATAAAAATTGGATTTTTGAACTCAAAAATTCTATGAAAATTAGATTTGAGGTCAACAAGCTGGGAAAATTCGATTTTGGACTCAAAAATTCTGTAAAATTGAATTTTTGAGTTCAAAAAGGGAAAATATCGATTTTTGAGATCAAAATTTATAAAAATTGAATTTTTGAGATCAAAAATGAATACAAATCGTTAATTAATATTATGTTCGCTCTCAAATTTAAGCTCAACAAATTATTTTTTCCTAATTTTTACTGTAAAGAATAATTTTTAAGATCAATTCGAACCCGGAGAACGAAATGAAGAGTTCGAAGTTGACTTTGCCCAAGAACTGTCACAACCTAAGCCATCCAAGAAAGACAAGAAGAAAAAGAGGAAGACCACAGAAGATGATGAAGAGGATATGGATATGGAAGATGATGAGGATGAAGAGGACATGGAAGACGAAGACGTTGAATTTTCCGGAGACGATGACTCAGAAATGGAAGATGAAGAGGGCTTCAGTGATGAAGAAGAAGAGGGTTCAGATTTCGATATGGATGAAGATGAGGAGGATCTGGACGAGGTCGATTTCGAAAACGATAGTGAAGAAGAGGCACCGAAGAAGAAGAAAATTGCCAAGCCAAAAGGCTTCAAGCCTAGAAAATACAAGAAATGAAACCTACTCTTAAATATCTATTACTGTTTGTTAATTTTGTTATAGTTTAATAAATTTTATTATTGTCACGTTTTTTGCTATATTTGTCACTGTGATTCTTGCATATTTTTTGTACAGGGTATTAAAAAAACGAAATTTTCGTCAAAAATTGAAAATTTCGGAGCATTTTCAGCTTAAAAATTAATGTTTTTGTTCGTGATCACTCTCATCTTCTTAAAGGTCTACTGAAATATTTAGTTTTTTAAACAAAATTTCCTTTTTTCAGCGAAAACTGAACTTTGATGCAGGCCAAAATCCTGGTGAAAAGACACGAAGAATGTTGAACAACCACATCAAACTTCTGAAGTAATGGCTACTTTATTGAATATGAATCGCTTGCACGATATGTTAGAAAATGGAAGAAAACTCCCGAGATTTATTGCGCCTGCCGGCGCGAAAACATAATGGGGGACCAAGGTGATTTTTTGAAAATTTTGGAAATTGCGAAAAAATCACCTTGTGGGTCAAGGTAATGTGTCCCCTTACGAAATTACATCACTACATCCTGTATTCTTGACAAATTTATTTTTTATTCATTTGATCGGTTAAAAGGATGTAAAATCTATAACTCGAAAACTCCTATTTTTGCCATGCATAAAAAGATTCCTTATCTAGCCAATAAACAGCTCGACTTTGAAGTGTTCGGTTTTATGACTTTCTAATATAAATTTTCCACTTTATTGTTTTTATAATTTCGTCTCAAATTAACTAGTTTGTGGGTTCAAAATGGGTATGCAAGATCTTGAATTTATTGATTATTTTGGTCCAATATGCGTATTTTTGATTTTTTGGACAACTATTTTTATTCTTTGTGTTATTTTTAATTTCGCTTTTATTACCTATCAAGATGATTTGACAGTGTTTGAAAAAGTATTGTTTTAGAGAAGACTAGGGATGCAAAGTTACAAAAAATGACCATCCTTGACATTGATCAGAGATATGCGAATTTTAAGCTCGAATATAAATTGTTCATAGTGATAATGATGACAAATTTGTCTCCTTCAATGAACGAAAAAATTATTGAGTTGGTGCATAATTAATGCGGATATATATTATTATCTTTTGTGTCTTTAAAAAATTGGCTTTTCGTCTCAATTTTTTTATAAAGCCATTCTTTACTATTTTAGCAAATAAAATGCGTGTCGATAACCATATTCACATGCGTCATATTATGCTCTACCACTTCGAGAAAGGCTGGAAGGCCGCCCAGTCTTTTCGCGATCCCAATGAGCTTTTCGGTGAGAGAACAATCAGCCAAAGCCAAGTTGAAAGATGGTTCAAAAAGTTCAAATCGGGCGACACTAACCTAGAAGGATGGAGAAGGGTTGGACATCCAATTTCGAAGATACCGCTCTCTTGGAGACCGTGGAAGAGGATGAAAGTTTAACGACAAGAATGTTGGCCGAGCAATTCTACGTCGACCATTCCACCATCGTCAGGCGCCTCCAAAAGCTCGGCAAAGTGTGGAAACTAGCCAGATAGGTCCCCCACGAACTGTCTGACTAAAACAAAGCCGAGTGAGTCCGTACTTTTACGGAATTTTTTCAACGAAATATTTTTACGGAATTTGCTTCAAATGGGCAAGGTCTACAACGATTTGATTGAACTTATCGCTGACGTAAAAGTGTGGATTGCATCCAAGGATCGCCACTTTTTATTTAAATAAAATATAACAGCAAAAGATCCACATTAATTATGCACCAACCCAATATATGCCTAAAATTCGCACAGTTCTGGCACATGACAATGATTGTCATCTTTTGCATCACGAAAGAAAGATGACATATTATTTCTCTTACTCTTTCTGTCCGGGAGGGTGGGTGAGTGGATGATTTTTATGATATTTTTCGTCTGGGTGGATGGATGAAATTTTGTCAAAATTACCTTGATCTCCCTTATGATTTGTTCTCAAAATTTTAAAAATTTCCCGTGGATGGGTGATGGGAGAGGACAGTCTCCTCCACTGGATATGTATAACTTGAATTTCCTTACTCCCTCTCATTTCTTCCCTCAATCAGCCGGATCTCTCACCATCTGATTTTTGCAAACTTTTTTACCCTTGAATTTCTAGTTCGGTAACAAATATAATATGCGGCTTGGACCTCACAGCATGACGCAAATTCGTCGCCAACGTGGTTGGACGTCAACATTTGAATATGAGGAAATGCTTCGTATGAATCCTATGTCAAAAAAGAAGCGACAAAGTTTAGTTTCTGTCGAGTTCAAACTTATCAATGCCTCGAAATTTGCCAGAACTCTTGCGTTTGTTTAGTTAATATTTTAATATTTTTTTATTTAAATATTAAATAAATTCTCTTAATATAATTTTTACTCCTAAATTGTAATATTGGGTTGTTTCAAAAGTGCTGAGACTTTTTACATGAATTTGTGACAAAAAATTTCTAAAAAGTCTCAGAACTTTTGGAACAACCAAATAGCTTAAATAAAGCAAAAATTGGTTAAAGGACCAGCCCACTTTTGGAGAGTTGATGCCATTTTATAGAGCACAAAATTTGGAACATTTTTTGCTTTTACGGCACTACTTGAAAATCTAATCGTAAAAAGTTATGAGCGAAACAAAATTGCGAAAAAATTTTTCAAATGAGTTTGAACATTGAAACGAAGTCCATCTCTGATTCATGATTTTCGTTTCAATAACCCAAAACATTTTTCAAATTCGATAATTTTGGTATCATTTTATTCGTCTTGGCGAGCTATAAAAAATTCATTCTACATATCTTTTTCCAAAAATGTCAAAATTTTGATTTATTAAATCGTTTCAATAAACAATCTGGGTACAAGCTCTTCGTTTCAATGTTCAAACTCATTTGAAAAATTTTTTCGAATTTTGTTTCGCTCATAACTTTTTACGGTTAGATTTTCAAGTAGTGCCGTAAAAGCAAAAAATAGTCTAAATTTTATGCTCAATAAGACGGCATCAACTCCCCAAAAGTGGGCTGGTTCTTTAAAGCATATTGGTAGGTCAAGTCGTTCGAGGATATCCGTCAACAACTTCGGGTACATAGGGTCAACAACTTCGGGGACATCGACCAACAACTTGTTGACGATATCCCCGAAGTTGTTGGCCCTATTTCTTTGAAGTTGTTGACGGATGTCTCCGAACGACTTGACCTACCAATATCCTATTGAGCAAGTAAGGCATACGTAATATAGGGGGTCAAAATTTCCCCTCTACCGGATAAAAAAACATTATTTGTTATCTTTCCAAGAATTATAAGACCTCACAAATATTATCAAACAAGTGACAGCTGCAACTAAGGCAAGTACACCTACTATAACCCTTCTTCTCCTTGACCTTTGTTCCTCTGAGACAGGCACAAAACTCCCGCTGTGGCCTAAAATGTTAATATGTAAAAAACATGTCTCTAGATATTTGTTTATACTAATTAGTTGATCTTTCTCAAATAATATGTAATTGCTAGTGGGGGAAGGGGGATAGCCTAAAGGAGTAATTAGATTTTTAGTTTGTTAAACTTTTCATCGAAAGATGAAGTATTATGATCATGATAATTTAACTACATTTGATGAAAAAATGCGAAAATTAAATTTTGGGCAAAAGCATAAGGGGACCATTACGTTTTTTCGGCCTCCTCCTCCTCGCGCTATTTTGAGCGAGATAGACCACTTTTTCCCTTGCAGGATTTTTGGCCTCTGCCCGGTTACTCAAAACGGTTTTTCTAAAAACCCTTAAAGTCTTTTCACGTAAAAGCATTCGATAGAGGAATACTTGGGGCACAATCGATTAGATTTTGGAAAATATACTCCCGTAAATAAATTTTTTACGCCACTTTGAAGTTGGGGGTACACCTGCTTCTCTCCTCCTCACCGAAGGCACCAATTTTCATACCGTTTTACTTAACGTTGCTTAATTTTTCCCCGCCGTGATCCATCCCCTGTTCATGGAGACCTGGTTAAAGCACTGATTCCAAAATTTTTTATACCTGGCAGTGTTATTATCGGCCCGCGTTGTAACTGTTCCGGATCTACGTAAATCAAATTCGTAAATTGCTGTTGAATTGGTGGCAAATTCAAATTCACATGCGGCATATGCATATGTGGCAAATATGACGTGAGTGGTCTATGATGATGATGGTTCGATGTCGTCATCGGCCTCGGCTGGTCTTGAGCCACTGGTCTCGGTTGACCAGCATGTCCAGTCGCTGGTCGATTCTGTATAGTCACGACAGGGACACATTCATTTGGTGGTCGATTCGATCTCCGACTCGGGGGTGGCCTATTTTCCAATTCTGGTCGTTCTTCTTTCGAATTCGATTCTCGATAGGGCATAGAATTGGGTAGCATCGTAGAAAAGTGGACATTTCTGGCAGGACTGGTGTTGGGGTTGACAGCGGCTGGGATGATGACTTGAGCAAATTGGGCCTCCTCATAGGTTGGAGGAGGGGTGCTGGCAGACATATTAGGTTGATCCAAAAATATGTGCCGCGTATAAAATTTTCTAAAAAAAGTTATACTTTAGAGCAAAAATTCGATTTTTTTATAAAAATCAATTTTTAGATTTTTTGTGAAAAATCGAATTTTTGAACAAAAATCTTAACCCCTAGCGAAAAAACTTAAATTTTGAAATCGAATTTTTAAACAAAATTACTAGCCCTAAAGAATCAGCGAAAAAACATAAGAGTCCCCTTTTATTTTTGGAATTTTTTTTGACAGGAGCTGCTTCCCTCCTCCCCCTTCCGTCGCAAAATCCTGCCTACGCTCCTGTACACATGTTAAAGGACTATTCCACTCGGAAAAAACTCTATGTAAAAATTATATATTCGGAAAATTCATGAAAAATGGAGCATTTTTTGCTTTTACAGTAAATTCTGAATCGTTATCGTCATCAAGATAATCGCATTTGAAGTTGACGATTTTTGAGTTGCGATTTTGAATTTCCCGCCAAGACCCTGCTGTTCAATTTGCGGGAAATTCAAATTCAAAACCAATTCCGAAAATCGCCAACTTCAAACGCGATTATCTCGACAACGATAACGATTTAGAATTTACTGTAAAAACAAAAAATGCTCCATTTTTCATGATTTTTCCGAATATATATAAATTATGGCAAATTTGGCTAATCTAAAGAATTTTCAATTTTGAGCCGCAAATGTCACAACCGCAAATTTCACAACTGCAAAAGACACAATCGCATATTTCCGGCCGCAAATGTCACAAATGCAAAAGCCCGGACGCAAATCGTCCGGCACCGAAACGAAAACCTGATTCATGATTACAACGAAAACATGAAATGAAACCTGATTCGTTTCAATAACCCAAAACAATGTTCAAATTGGATAATTTTGGTGTCATTTTGTCCGTCTCATTTAGCTATAAAAAATTGCTATAATGTTTATTTTATAAAAGTTTACAAAATCGATGCAAAAATCGATTTTTTCGCAAAAAATTCAAAAAAGTTTGTGTATTACAACGAAGAGCTTGCAACAAATTCAAATTTCAAACGCAATTATTTCAAAAACTACAACGATTCAGAACATGTCGTAAAAATAAAAAATGCTCTATTTTTCATGAATTTTCCGAATATATCATTTTTACATAGAGTTTTTTCCGAGTGGACTAGCCCTTTATATGGCTATAGAAATCTGTTTTCGACAAACTTTTTCAATATTGAATTAAAAAATAACCTACTAGAGAAACAAAATTATTAAAAGGTTCAAAATATCAACAAAATGAGTCCCAAAAAAAGTCTATTGTGGCGAAAGTGGTATAGGCCAGGTTCAGAATCCAATAAAATGATGTGTTCAAGTTATTAATTTACATGACCAACAATTTACTAGTCTATATTCGCTAAAATATACACATGCCGTTAGCTCGTTACCTAAGCAACGTAATTGTTTTCTCCTTTTTTATACCGCCAACGACTACTTTAACTTTAGTCTTGGCTTGCAAGAAGTTTTGTTAAAGGAATGTGAGAACAATAAAATTGGAAAAATGCGTGGTGAGAAAACTTGAGGATTTCGTGAGATTAAAAACGTGAATAAATTCACAACATTTTTTACATATGATGTGTTGTGATATCACGGCTGACCAAACTGTGCAAAAAGTTGCGACAAGTGTTATTGAAACGAAAACCATTAAAAATGTCAAAAAGTAGC
>OZJO01017486.1:0-12468 GCA_900406225.1 Acrobeloides nanus | reverse complement strand
GGGCCAATCAACAAAAAGCATAACAAAATTTTGACGAACAACAATTGTTGTAGAATTTTCCATATTTTTTGCTGTTGAGAATTATGTATAGGCGTCAAAAGACAAATTAAGAAAAAACTTATTGAGTTTTAAACTTTATTTTAACCAAATTTTCGAAGGCAACTATATAGTTAAGCATAAAAATTGTCTTAATCTGTAATTAAATTCCGTCGGTGTTGATATTACTTCTATGAAGCACAATGTTAATTAGATACTATGTTTTAATTCTAAATACATAACTGTGCGAGGAGGGGTAATGGAAAATCAAAGGTGAGGTGTTCAGGGAGCGAAGAAAGTAGGTGGTACCACCACCCAAGGTGAGTGGGTGGTACTAGTGCCGTATTTAGGGGGGGGGAGGTAAGGGGTAATAAAATCGCATGTGTATTATAATGCATAATGGTAAGAAGCCTAAGCCAAAGGTTTAAGCCCAAGGCCTAAGCCTAAGGCGAATTTTGGCCTAGAATAACCCCTAGACAGCCGGTTTCCGGCGAAAATTCGACCCTTAGTTCATTTCGCTTCAATACACCCAACATTTTCCCTGAATCAGGGAAGCAGATTTCATGGTATGTATGGTTAGGTAGACATTGAATGGCTAATTTTTATATAAAAAATTGTTTTATTTTAAAATAGTATATTATATTCATATATAAAGACTAATTGGCAAATAGTCAGGTGAAACTTCGTTATTACTTTGGCAGTGGAATCCGTAAAATTGTAGATAGCCTCTTCTAACGGTCAGACTAAAACAAATTCTCCATTGTGTATATTGTTATGTTTATTATCTTTTGACTGTGCCTTATTAAAGGACCAGTCTAGTAATTTACAACCATATGAAAAATGACATATTCGGAAAGATCATGAAAAATGGAGTATTTTTTGTTTTTACGGCATATTCTGAATCGTTGTAGTTTTCGAGATAATTGCGTTTGAAATTGGAATTTGTGTACAAACTCTTCGTTATAATACACAAACTTTTTTGAATTTTTATGTGGAAAAATCGATTGTTGCATCAATTTTTTAAATTTCATAAAATGAACATTGTAGCAATTTTTTATAGCTAAATGAGACAAACAAAATGACACCAAAATTATCCAATTTGAACATTGTTTTGGGTTATTGAAACGAACTTTTCTGACTCATATTTTCGTTTCAATAACCCAAAACAATGTTCAAATTGGATAATTTTGGTGCCATTTTGTTCGTCTCATTTAGCTATAAAAATTGCTACAATGTTCATTTTATGAAAATTTAAAAGGTTGACGCAAAAATCGATTTTTCCGCAAAAAATTCAAAAAAGTTTGTGTACTACAACGAAGAGCTTGTGCACAAATTCAAAATTTCCAATGCAACTATCTCGAAAACTATAACGATTCAGAACATGCCATAAAAACAAAAAATGCTCCATTTTTCATGATCTTTCCGAATATATCATTTTTTCATATGGTTGTAAATTACTGGATTGGTCCTTTAACTCTTAATACGGTGATATGAATTGAGTTAAATAAATAAATTTAACTCTCATTTTTTGGAATTTTTGGAGCTCGGAAAACCTCTCAATAGCAACCCCCTCGGGAGGGGCCATTATTGAGAGGTTTGACTATATTAAAATTTTTTGACTAACCTAATTATTAACAATAATATAGAATTTCCAAACGCTAAACTATCTTGAATCCATCGAAAATTTCTCAAAATTATACCTATCATTTCAGTGTTATGAGTTATGACGGCATAAGCCTGACTAACACTGTAGGCAACAAAAACACACTGGCACAAAGTCATTGCCACAGAATGTACTAAAAAATGAAAGAGATTTCGAAATGACTTATAATATTTTCTGGTTTTCACATACCATAAAGACGAAATTCATTGATGTAAAATCTTCTTTGTTGATTTGATATTGTGCTAAAAATTTTCCCATATTTAATAGCAGTACTTATCTCTAGAACACATATCAAAATTGATGTAGATACACTTATACTAACATGCATAATCATGGCAGTCTATAAAAATATCGATTTATATACGGAGTGTCAAAAGATTTTGAGACTTTTTCACAAAAAAATTTGGTACTATTAAGCATTAACAGTACCAAGGCTATTTTTGGTCCATTGAAAAACCTCGATTTTTAAAAAATTCTGTATATTGATACGAAAACATGACTTATTCTCAAAAAGACCAACTGATAGTATTCAGCATGAATGCCGGACAGTTGATCGACCGGACACTTGGCTGACCGGACAGTTGGTCGACTCGGACAGTTGGCCAATCACGAACTTATTTATAACTTATTTTATTCCGGATTTACCTCAAAACAGGTACTTATTTTTATGCAATCCTATAACCGGGCAACGTTTTTTGGGAAACTTTATGACTTAGGCCTAAGCTATGGCCTAATGCCTAAGGCCAAAGTCTAAGGCCTAAGCCTAGAACCAAAACCTAAGGTCTAAGCCCAAGGACTAATTCTAGGCCTAAGACCAAAGCCTAACCGGTATGGAAGCATGTTGAAGCACGTAAGAGACAAATCGTCCAGCGATATGATCGAGCTACTGACAATTTTTGGAATCGATGGCCGACACATTGTTCTTTTAAATTTTTTTATAATAATTTTTTATAATAAAAGTTATTGAATTATATTTTATATGAAAAAATTTAAAAATAACCAACTGTCCGGGTCGACCAACTGCCCGGTCGGCCAACTGTCCAGTCGACCAACTGTCTGGGTCGACCAAGTGTCCGAGTCGACCAACTGTTCGACAACGATCCAGCATATACTCTTGCCTAATACTGAAAAATTGTTTGTCGAAAACGGTTTTTTCCGGAGCCCTCCATCTGAAAAAAGTAGCGCGCAATACTTAGAACTGGGAGATCGAGCGCCTTCGGCGCTCAAGGAATCGTTCCAAAATTTTTTTTGCGTTTTTCGGTTCAATTTTTTTCGAACAGACAGACACAACAGATTTCTCGTTTAATATTAAAAGATTGAACAACCTAATAAAAAATTAAACAAAGTTTTTAGAAAAAAATTTTAAATTTTCGTTTTTTGATGTTGCTCTGTTAATTACTCGGTGAAAATGATAAAAATTTACAACGTGTACTGTTGGATCGTCAAAAAAGAATCCGATGCTTCCATTCTGATTGAGAAATGTTTTAGCTGATTTGTTTAAATAAAATGCTAAAAAGAATGTTGGCATGCAAATCCAAGTGAATAAAATAACTGCAAGCCGGCGTCCTTTCCAAATCTATAAGTGGTGAAAATATCACAAGTACCAGAGCTAGCCAGGAGTTAACGAAAGGTGTTTTTGATGACGCTTGTTCATTTGCTAAAGACCTGCGGGAACTAGTATCGATTAGGTATCTCGTGAAATTTTTCGAAAAAAAATTTTGGAATTGACCCCTTGGGATGCCTAAGTGGTGAAAATATCACAAGTACTTAGGTATCCCGAGGGGTCAATTCCGAAAATTTTTTTCACAAAAAATTTCATGGGAACCTAATCGATACTAGATCATGCAGGTCTTTAGCAAACGAACAAGCGTCACCAAAGACACCTTTCGCTAACTTCTGGCCAAAATAGAGATATGCAAAATTTTTTATGGAAATTGGAGAACTTGAAATTCGAGCTGGGATTCGAACCCGCGCCTATACAACTGCAAAATTAACACTTTACCACTCGGCCATATGGATAGGGTATGAACCCCCCCCCCCCCCCCCATGCTATGATACTCGTTTTGCTCGTCTCAATGATCTGAATACGATGGCATCAATCATTTTGAATTTTAAGTGCATTCCGAATTTTTAATAATTTTACTGCGCCGTGTTTCATTTACCATTTCATGTCTCAATGGAAAGAATACGGCCGTGAAGCGGTTTATTGAGATAATTATATGAGCTAGAATATCGTAATAATTAATATAGCTCGATGCCGCATAAGCATATTTGGCCAATTCATTTGAAAAAGATGAATTCACAATAAAATCTACAAGAAATCCATTTTGAGGTAGACGATAACATATGAAAAGCTAAAAATCATACACTGCCGGACATAAGTATAAATCATAGGTCGGATAGGGGGGGGGAGCATTAGCCAATGCTAAAGCTAACGCTACTAACGATAGTTATGCATACTAGCTGCAGCTATTAGCGTTAGCATTAGCAACAGTTGTGTCATACGGCCCAATTACTTGTATAAAAGATAGACTATCACCAATCGCAGACATCAAAAATAAAGCATAAAATCCACCTTGAAAATCTGCATCTTTTTTAATCACTTTGACGAGTACAAACCAAATCAGTGATAAATGAAAGAGAAAGAAGGGCCAATCAATAAAAAGCATAGCAAAATTTTGACTAACAACAATTGTTGTAGAATTTTTTGTAGATGTTTCCATATTTTTTTGCTGTTGCTCTTGTGAATTATGTATAGGCGTCAAAAGAAAAACCAATATAACTTATAGAGTTTTGGACGTTTTCTTAATCACAATTTTCGGAGGAGATCTATATTTATTTCAATTAGATTATGTTTTAATTCTATATACATCATATATGCACAAGGTCTTCGGAGTGGTTGCTCCGATGCGCTATGATTCTGGGCCCTCGCCCAAAATCTGGTTTAAAATTATAAAAAATCTAACAAAAAGCTATAAATAAAAATGGTATTTTGATTATAAGCAAAACAAGTGGCATGAAGCATATTAAAAAGATTAATAACGCATCAGAACGGCATAGTGTATATGTAAAGATTCATAGCGCATCAAGTGAGTTAACTCGCCTGATGCGCTATGAATCTTTAAATTTCCGGTCGATGCGCAATACATGGCTTAGGTTGACCAAAATTATTATAAATATCATAGTTATTCAGTATGCTCGTCTACAAGCCGGTTCATAAATTGAGATAACTAAAAATGTGTTGAGTTAGTAGAAAAATATATAGAAACATACTGTCGAATGAGAATCATCAACCGACTGTTGAAAGACTTTATTGAAAGATTCAAGCGCATTGTTGGTCCTAGACAATTCCATATAATTGATGAAACGTCGATAAGTAGATCCCAATTTTGGCACTATAACTTTTGTCACGAATTGAGTTTGTCACGCTAACTTTTATCATGCATACAAACTACAAATAGAAAAAGTAGATTTTTCGCACGGAATTATTTCAAAAATCTGTCGGTTTGTATGCGTGACAAAAGTTACGTGACAAAAGTTAGCGTGGCAAAACGCGTGACAAAAGTTATAGTGCCCCAATTTTTCTTAAAAAACACGAAGTTATTTTATCATGGAAGTTCAAAAATACCCAAATCCTCAACCATAAAACCATTTTGTTGTTGAACAGGGTTTCCATTCACGTCAGAATCACTATCCACAATTTCACCATCTGAAAGTTCTGAGTGCATATGCTGTAAATTCAAAATTTAAGAAAAAACCCTCGATTTCTCCACAAGTATAAAGGCACGGAACCTAATTTTTATGTTTTTGTTAATTACTCACTAGGTACATAAAAATAAGTTTCTAGCAACACTTTTGGCTTACTCCTACCCCCTGTGCGACTTTTCCAGACATTGCCTCTTAATAAATTTAAATCCTTTTTTAATGATTTTTTGTAGGAAGGTAGAGCTCCATCTGTCAAAAAAAAAGTAGAGCTCCGATCTGTTCTACAATAGGGGGGGGGGGGCAAAAGTCCTAGCGAAAGGGGCGGTATATCCTGGCATAAGGGGCAAAAAGTCCTGGCCAAAGGGGCAAAAAGTCCTCGCCAAGGGGGCAAAAGTCTTGGCATTGTCAAAAACGCTGAAAAGGTTTTCTCGTCCAGAATTGTCGAGAAAACTCGTTTTTAAAATGTCAAAACTTTTGCCCCCTTGGCGAGGACTTTTTGCCCCTTTGGCTAGGACTTTTTGCCCCTTAGACGAGGATATACCGCCCCTTACGCCAGGACTTTTGCCCCCTTCCCTTGTTTATAAAAGGAACGACTTTTGTTTTTTTTTGCCTTTTTTAGACGAATAATTTTTGCTCGCGTTTTTATTCCATGAAATACATCAAAAGATTTTAGATTTTTATTCCAAACATGAGATCTCGAGTCTCTTTTTATAAATTTTCTGGCTACGCAAATCTTGTGTCGAAACGTTGGTATTCTTCTAAACGACTGGTTAGTTATCCTCAAAAAACACCAACTTGTTGACTTCATCTGCTCTTTTTAGGGCCTTTTTGGAGTAGATGTATTGTCAAAACCCGCAGGATTTCAAGTTCTAACCGAGAAAGTCCAAAAGAATTCCGATAATTTACTGAAATTGATTGTGAACAAATTCAAAAACCCGGCTTCCCATACTTCAAAATCCACTGTGGAACTTTTTGACGACCTTTCGAATGAAATTTGCTGCGCTGCGGATTTGGTAGGATAGGAAACGCTGAAAAAAATGATTTTTTTTAAATTTTAAGGCTGAATGTGTACGAAATATGCACTCAGAAAAGGAATTTGCGCTCGAAGCTCACCATAGTATGAGAGAGTTTACGAACCTAGTCGAAACGTGAGTGCGAAAAAATTGAAAAATTTCATGCTTTTTAAGGCTAAATACGGACACTCGATTATATCTGGCGTTGAAAAATTCACTTGAAACCGAGGCTGATCGGTTGGATGAGGTGGATATTAGGACGATACGATTGTTCCTAGCCGATTTTGAACAATCTGGTGTTCAGTTACCTGTTAGAGAAGTACGAAAAATTTATTTTTATGCAAAAATTGCGTTAAAAATTGTGATTTGGCTTGTAGAAAAAATATTTTTTGAGTCCTAAAAATGTGGAAATGCAATTTTTTGAATTTTTAGGGTTCAAAAAATTGATTTCTACCTTTCATTTGTTAAATTGATTTTCTACCATTTTTTAAATTTTGTTTTTTCAGCGCGAGGAGTTTGTAAAACTTTCCAACGAAATCTATGATGCAGGCGCCTCTTTTGCCCAAGCTGCTGACGAGCCTGTACAACTGAGTTCTTCGGAAAAGAGAAAATATGGTGTTGATGAAATACCTCACCCGTATCCGGACACGTCTGATAGAGAAGCGAGAGAATTTTTCTATAACAAATATTTTCAACATAATCGTGAGCAAGTGTGTGAATTCGAAAATATTACTATTTTATGATAAAATCGATTTTTTTGGACTAAATTTTGGGCATACAATTTGGTTTTGGACCTAATTTTGGATCTAAAAATCGATTTTTGAACGAACTTTGTATTCTAAGATCGAAACATCCTAATTTTTTGGACCTTACAAATTTGGGAAAATTGAATTTTTATGGTTTAAAAATTGTATATCTAATTTTTGTATTTCTAAAAATTGGTTACCATAATTTTTTTAAGCGTTGAAAATTTAGATATATTAGACTTGATTTTGAATCCAGAAATCTATTTTTGACTCAATTTTGAAACCAAAAATTAAATTTTTGCACATTTTTTATCGCTAAAATATAATTTTTTAAGGAAAATCAATTACGTCGACTTGTCTCTTGTAGAGATCGCTTAGCCAAACTGACTGGTTTTCCAACTTTTTCCCACCGTGCTCAACAATTTTCCATCCTGGGCTCCTACGAAAATGTGAAAAATTTCTTAGAAGGTGTCATAAAAGTTAGAGAAAAACAATATTTGGATCGAAAATTTTTAATTTTTTAGGAATTTCAACCACTGGTAGGAAACGAACTTGAGCTCCTGATTTCCGAGATGTCTGCCCAAGATGAAAAATTTCAAGCTCCATTACTCGAGTCGGATCTACATTATGCTATTTGTTTACACAGGAGAAGAAATTTGTTCAATTTAGGAGATCTATCAAGATATTTCTACTTTGAAAATTTGTTATTTGGACTGGAATTTTTGTTGGAGAAAATTTATGGGATATATATTCGAACGTCAGCGCCAATTTCTGGTGAAATTTGGCCTGGGAATGTTATAAAATTGGTCAGTGGAAAATTCAAAATTGAATTGCTAGGCCCAAAAAACCTAGCAATTCAATTTTGAATTGAATTTTTAGGCAAAAATTGTGTAACCCAATTTTTTTAAAGCTCAAATTCAATTTTTAGGAAGTTTTCAATCACGAAAATACGTTTCTTGGTGTAATTTTTATTGATACTGACTACCGACCTTCCAAAACTATGGGTGATTGTCATTATACTGTAAGATGCTCTAAATTGGTACAATTTTTGAAATTTTTTTTGTAAAAAAAACTAATTTAAAAAAAATATTTTTTCAGCTTGAAAATGGTGAATATCAAACCCCGATAGTAGTTCTTTCATTGAATTGGAGCTCTCCGGAAGACTCGTTTGAGAATATTAAAGTGACTCCGCAGCAGGCTGGGAATTTTTTCCATGAGATGGGTCATGCGATACATTCCATGTTAGGGAGGACTAGATATCAACATGTTGCAGGTTGGAAAAATTGATTTTTGAGTTAAAATTGAATCAAGAATCGATTTTTGAGCTCAAAATTGAGTCGAATAGTGGTTTTTGGGTTCAGAATTGGGTTTTGAGCCTCAAAATTGAATCAAAAATCGATTTTTGGATTCAACATTAAGCCATAAATCTATTTTTGAGCCCAAAATTGAACTTCAAAATCGATTCTCGTATCCAAAAATTGCTTCAAAATATTTTTTTAGCTCAAACTTAATTTTTTTAAGGTACTCGCTGTCCAACAGATATGGCTGAGATCCCTTCAAATTTGATGGAATATTTTTTCAACGATTATAGAGTAGCCACATATTTTATGTGTCAAAAAAAATAATTAAATTTTTACAGATTTTAACCCAAGTGTGCAAAGACAAATCTGGCCGGCCAATTTCAGAGGATGAAGCAAAAGCGTTGATTGATTCCAGATACTCATTTGGGTGCTTGGAGACTTTACAACAAGTAATTTTTGTGTAAAATTAATTTTTGTCAAATTTTTAAGGACTTAAAAATTGAGTACCCAAATTTTTACGGCTTAAAAAATAGAGACAACTTTTTCGAGTATTTTAAATTTTAAAAAATTGATCCTAAAAATTCCATTTTTAGGTGATCTATTCCCTGTTTGATTTAGAAATACATGGACCACTCGCCGAAAATATAGCCCAAGGAAAACTGACGACCACAGAAATTTTTCATGATATTTCTACAAAAGCTCTACCTCAAGTTAAGAGAGAAAAATCTGCTGCTTGGCAACATAGGTAATTATTTTTCGAGATATAAAAAATTATCATACTCAATTTTCTTGAGAATAAAAAATTAAGGGCTCCAATTTTTAGGCTTTAAAATTTGTCTACTTAACTTTTGGAGCCTTAAAAATTGGGGGGAGGGTAAATGTTAATGCGCTAAAAATTGGATGATCAATTTTAGGGACTTAAAATTTGTAACCCAATTTAAAAAACGATTTTGATTTAATTTTGAATTCAAAAATCGATTTTTGCCTCAATTTTGATCTCAAAAATTGATTTTTGATTCAATTTTAACCAAGAATCGATTTTTGACTCAATTTTTAACTCAAAAATCGACTTTAGACTAAACTTTTAGCCAAAAATTTTTAAAATATAATATTGAGCCGAAAATCAATTTTTGATATAATTTTGAGCCAAAAATCGATTTTTGCCTAAATTTTTAACCCAAAAATTCTAACCNAAATATAATATTGAGCCGAAAATCAATTTTTGATATAATTTTGAGCCAAAAATCGATTTTTGCCTAAATTTTTAACCCAAAAATTCTAACCTCTCAAATTTTAATTTTTCAGATTTTCTCACCTAGTCCCATACGGCGCAAAATACTACTCCTATTTGGTTGCAAAAGCCTCGGCGTCCCTAATCTGGCACAGTCAATTCGAAAAGGACCCATTTTGTAAAATCAATGGAGCCAAATGGGCTGAAGTATGTGCTTAAAAATTCAATTTTTTTATTTAGCAAGCTCACCAATTTTTAGGTCCAATCTCATGGTGGAGAATACCCATCAAGCTTCCTACTCAAAAAAGTTTTAGGTCATATTCCAGAGCCTCATCAACTCATCGGTGCTTTGAAGCGAGATTTCTACCCCTCGAAATAAATTATAGCTGTTTATTAATGTGATTATTGTTTGTTATTTGTCATTTTAAAGGAATAAAAAATAATTTTTATCTTTTAAATGATTACGTATATATAATTCATTTCCGCCGCCAATGGAAAAGAAAGTTCGGAAGGGATGGCCAAGTGGTAAAGCTCTCGCTTTGCACTCCGAAGAGCGAGGGTTCGATCCCGGAGGTCTAAATCAGAAATNATCAGATAGTTTGTATGATGAAATCTTGAATTATGATATTTCTGATTTCGACCTCCGGGATCGAACCCTCGCCCTTCGGAGTGCAAAGCAGAGAGCCACTTATCCATCCCTTCCGGACTTTTTTCCATTGGTGGCGGAAATGAATTATATTTTTGTTATCATGCACTATGGGGCGTCCACTTTTAACTTTCAGCGGGAAACAGAGTATAACTAACAATTTTTAAATCGATTTTTCGGCCCGAAATTGTATACATTTCAACATTTAGCCAAAAATTTATTGCCAGCTCAAAATTAGGTATATTGCAAGAATACGTACAGTTCTCGGATTTCAACAAAATCGACTTTTTTGGATTCGTCTCGACGAGTTATGACCGAAAAACGCAAAAAATTTTCGGTAAAGCATTTTTGGGTACGTTTAGGTAATCAAATTTGCCTTAAAATAGGCCTAAAAAAATTTCAATACCGTATTCTGTATTTTTTCCTCTGCAGGTCAAAAGAATAGGCGTCCCACGGCGCATCCGAGGGTGTCATCCTATGTTTGGAATATTTCCAGCTTTAAATTGAATCCGGCAACTTTTGATTCAATTTAAAAAATCGAAAAAAAATTTTCTTTGAGCAAAAACTTTTTGCCGGAGCTGGGAGTCGAACCCGGCTCTATTATGGCGCAATGGCCGACGGCTTCGCCACTACACCACATAGACATATTGTAAAACGAAAATTTAGTAAGATCTAGTTCCAAAGGAAAATCCTTCATAATTTTGGGGTTAAAAAATTTTTCCGCATTTTATTTTTTGAATATTTCGCCATAAAACATTATAATAAACATTTTTTAAGCAATTTTTTTTTAATCCTGATACTTCCAGCTTTCTGTAGTTATTCCCAAAAAAATATAAAAAATCAAAGTAAACCACGTATATTAGGCCTATTTCAAGGCAAATTTGATTACCTAAACGTACCCAAAAATGCTTTGCCGAAAATTTTTTGCGTTTTTCGGTCATAACTCGTCGAGACGAATCCAAAAAAGTCGATTTTGTTGAAATCCGAGAACTGTACGTATTCTTGTAATGCTCCCTATTCTTTTTGACTTTTTCCATTTTGTCGATTTTATTTTTTTTAAATTTGTACAAAAATACAAAAAATAGAGCTCATAATAAATATAACACATATTAAACAAATATGGTATTTTTAATAGATCAACATTTTGGTCTTGATTCCATTTGAACACGGGCAATTTCAGCTAGGCAGTCTTGTATGCTTTCAACTAATTCTTCACCCTCTTTGACGGCTTTCTCAAGATCTTGAGCGGCCTGAAAAAATTGGGGTTGAAAAAATGAGTTAAAAAAATCAAACTTTAAGCGAAAAATCAAATTAGAAACAGAAAATGGTAGCGTTCAAAAAATTTCATTTTGATGTGACAAATTTTTTTAAACAGAAAAATTCGATTTTTGACAAATTTTAGGTGAAAAAATCATACTTCCGCTCTTTCTTCATCCAAGGAAGCTAAAATTTTGTCGTTTTCTTCCGCTGATGGTTCTTCGTTCGGTAGAGAGTCTATCAAAATCTCAATATCTTTGGCAGTTCTGGCTATATGGGTGGCAAAAAGTTTGCAATTCGGCTCTTCTTGAAGTTCCTAAAGTTGGAAGTGTATAGAACTAGCTGCTCTAGTGCCATAGGTAAGGACATGTCTCTCATTTGGGCTCAAAATAGATAAAAAAATCTCTATGGTCCCACAGAAAATGCAAATTTTTAAATTTTAATAAAAAATTTTGACCCCTCATCCGAAATTTTTTCTACTATGTTACTGCAATAGCGTATCAAAATATTTTTGGGCCCAAAATAGCCAACTGTGAAAAAAACGGTGAAAAATGTCCGTGAAAAATTTGGTGAATTTTGTCCTAGTGCCGCTCATTCCCGAGTCTTGAAAATGCTACCCAGATTCAAGGGAAAATTAGGTTTTTGAATCGAAAATGGTCATTTTCACCTGAATCAGGGTAGCATTTTCAAGATTCGAGAATGAGCGCAATCGATTCCCTATCATAAAATTGTCCCTATAGGTGTCATTTTTAGGAAAAAATTTCGGATCCCAAATTCATGAAATCCATTTTTAACCTTAACCTCGTAAGAGGGATACTTAAAGTGCAGTAGCTCCGGAAAATTTTTCATTTTTTAGATTTTGGTGGGGCC
>OZJO01017481.1:0-25075 GCA_900406225.1 Acrobeloides nanus | reverse complement strand
GAATCCGGCATCGAAAAAATTTTTTGACCCCTAAAATGGCAAAAAAACTTGGTAAAATAGCGATTTTTTATGATCTGGGCTCCAAAAACACTCTTTTTTTGCCATTTTAGGGGTCAAAAAATTTTTTCGACACCGGATTCGTGTTTTTCAGCTATTTTTACCTCTAGAAATGATGTTTTTAGAAAAAAAATTTTTTTGAAAAAATGCCCCCAAAATGACCATTTGTGCCACTTTTTTTGCACCACCTTGTACTAAAAATTTCTATATTGTCTGACTTGCTGCAAACTTATCAATGAGCAAAAACTTACATATAATTTACATATTTTACGTAAATTTACAACTGCACACTACTAACAAGGGACATGATGAACAGCATATTCATTCAAGTGAAGTTTTTGATTCACTCGGAATCAGTGTTGTATCCGTGTACACGCTTCGAACCGTGTACATGGTTCAAAATTGATGTTTTTTTAAATTCCAAAGCGACTACACGAATAATCGAAATAAAATAAGCATTTTCTAATCATTCAACGTTTGAATCCGAGTGAAGTGAATCGTGCTGCACGGTTCGGTTGAAAGTGGTAGTCGAAGTGAACCGTGCTGCACGGTTCACTTCGAGCTGTCGAAGTGAACCGTCTACACGCTTCGTTCGGCACGGTTGAACCGTGTACAAGCTCCATTTGAAAAAGTTTTGAATCTTGTATAAATTTCATTTAGTTTGAATAGTGTTGTGCAGTTGTAAATTTACAAATGTAAATTTACGTAAATATGTAAATCTATTTTCAAATCGCCATAACTTTAACAGATCAACGTTTCAGGTTCGAATCCCGATTGGAGCAGAATTTTTTTGGAGCAGAAAAAATTTTTAGAAAAAAATATTTTTAATACGAAAAAAAATATTTTTGGTCGTTTTTGAAAAAAATAGACTTTTTTGTGCAAAAAAAGTTAGCTCCAAGCGGGATTCGAACCCGCGACCAAAAAAAATTTTGTAGGAGGTCAAGGAAATTTTTAAAAATTTTTTCAAACAGAATTTTATTCCAAACAGGGGGCTATCTACGTGAAAAAATATTTTTGACACGAAAAAAAATATTTTCTCGGGGGGGGGTGGGGGATTCGGGTACAAGAAATCGATTGGAACAAGTCCCGAATTCCGAAAAATTTTCATGACCCTCTAAATTGTTGGATAAAAATTTCGATTTTTGAGCAAAAATTTTGAGAAAAATAATTCGATTTTCGAATTTTTTTTCTCAAAAACATGACGACATTTCTAGAATTAAACTTGATTAGGACTTTTCGATTTCTCAATGTTTCTTTCATTTTACACAATTTTCTTTTTCGCCTACGTGTGCTCAACTTGGTAGCTAAGAAAAAAGCGAATGACGCAAAGATTTGATCTGTATTATAGTCTACTACGATTTGTTCTTTCAGTTGGAAAATCGGAAAAAATAGCGCACCGCCTTTTGACGGCGCCGAGGTGATTTTCGGCTTTTGCTTGCTGCATCTCACTTCGTAGAACTACGATTGAGACAGATTAAGTAAAGAAAAGTCAATGAAATGATATATCCATAGCTCCTCCTTTTTCTTTTATTATGCTGTTGTTGATTTTGGATTATTATTGCGTATCTGGCCATAGGATTGAGCTATGGAGGATTTTTATTTAANCTCCTTTTTCTTTTATTATGCTGTTGTTGATTTTGGATTATTATTGCGTATCTGGCCATAGGATTGAGCTATGGAGGATTTTTATTTAAATGAAGTGCTGGCTAGATACTTTTTCATTTGGTGTCTTGCTTTGGTTTGAAGGGGTGAAGACTTAATTTGGCTTGTGAGTGGTGTGTTTGATGTACCATACTTTTTCTTCATTGGGGATAGATGAGGGATCATGGGAGAGCCTTGAACTTTAGGAGCCATACATGAAAGAGAAATTTTTACACAAATGGTGTAACATTAGGGGAGAGAAGTCTTCAATCCATCCCCACCCAGTGGTGGCGTTTTAGGGAGAGGAGGATGAGTAAGGGGCTATAGCCCCAAACCTTTTTTTCGGCCTAAGGCAAAGTTTTTCGTTGAAAAATTCTATCATAACCGCTAATTTCATTTTTCCAATATCATAACCCGAAAGATACAAAAATAAGTATCTTTTGAGTTATGATATTGATAAGATGAAATTACACGTTATGATATTTTTTCATTGAAAAAGTATCATAATTTGTAATTTCATTTTTTCAATATCATAACCTGAAAGATACAAAAATAAGTATCTTTTAAATTATGATATTCATAAAATGAAATTTCGCGTTATGATAATTTAAAAAACAATAAAAATAGGTGCACTAATTTTTTAAAATTTGTTCTTGAAATTAATTTTCATTTTGCTTAAGCTCCTGATAACAAAAGCATCTTTTTTTCAATTATTTTATAAAAATTAAAAAAATTTTTGAGAATAGCTTAATCCTAAGATGAGGCTATTTCAAAACACTGTGTCACACTGTACCGACTACAAATAGCTTATAGTAGTAAATTTTCCTTTCTCATTATAACGTTGCAAAGCTAAGAGTTGAGCAGACCACTTAATCTCTTTGGGACAATGGCATCCAAATGATGAGATATGAACAACCAAAGATCCGGTTCGCTTTATTCATTATTTCATAAAAATTTTCTATATATAACTTTTAACGTGGCGCATAGTTTTCTTTTAATTTTTCAAAAATCTATTTTTTTAGCTTGGCAATTTATTTTTTTACTCCCAAAATGTCCAGATCTCAAAGGTATTCCTCCCCTCATGTGATGGTCGCATTTTTGGCATTTCTTGTTGGCACACAAGCCCTAGTCTGTTATCATACAGATGAGGAAACCGGCGAGCTCCGAACGATAGAAAATGAAGAATATGCGTACTGTGTACTTTTCCCTTCTAAAAAGACATCCTATGGAGACTCTGAGACTGTTGCAGATGGAGTTTTAGAAGCTGAAGTGGACGCTCCATTCGAGACGATTTTTGATCAAAATATGCCTGGGTATCAAGTGATGAGCTTCTGTATGTATGAGGTAAGATCAATTCAAAAATATATAAGAGGTACTCTCCTACTTTCATTGATCCTCTCAGAAAAATTCAATTTTTCACAGAAACGAAAATCATCACCTTACAAAGGACATGTACGAAGTAAGAAAAGGCAAAAAGTTTTGGACAGCAAGGGGAGTCGAACCCTGGACCGTCAGAATAGAACTTTTTGAAAATTCATGCGTCGCTTCGTTCATGTCCCTTGTTAGGGTCTGGGAAAACATTTTTATACATCAACATTTTTTAGAAGTACGACTGGCCAAGTATGTGGGAGGCTTCCAGTTACTCGAGCAAATTTCAAATGAAAGCACCAGCCGCGGACTACCTGTTCAGATGTGTCTGCAATTTCAACTTGTGTAACAGCCCCCAAAGTTTTGCTCCATATTTTGGCTCTTCGACTCAACCCAACAAGAGTCTCGACTAGAAGAAATTGTTTTAGATGCTAATTTATGTAATATAACCTTTCATGTTCGCATGCTGAATTTTAGATTTGGTTGTATATTTTTTTAAATTTGCCTCACTTGAATTTTTTACTTACAGGGTGTATAAAAAACTGGATTTGTGATTTTTCATGTTTTTTTACTCGAAAATTTTTTATCAAAAATTTAAAAATGACCCAGGTAATTTGATGCGGGGAATCGATTGCGCGCATTCCCGAAATTTGAAAATGCTTCCCTGATTCAGGAAAGTAAGTGTGTAAATTTGTATTTTTCGCTTTTATATACACACTTATTTTCCTGAACCAAGATCCGGGAAGCATATTCAAGCTTTGGGCATGCGCACAATCGATTTCCCGCACAAAATTACCCTTATATGGGTCATTTTTAGGATTTTTGAAAAAAATTTCGGGTTGAAAAATATGAAAAAATCGAAAAAAATTCCGGTTTGTTTCGATATATCTTGTATTGATTATTTCCATAGTTTCGTCTAGAGATACCTTATAATTCTCGGGTCTTTACCATTATATGGAGAAATAATTTATTTGCTTTTTGTATTATAATTTCGAAAGCATAAATTTTTTGTACATGTGGATTTTGGACTATATTACTATATTTTATATGAAAAACAATAAAGCATATGGTGTTGACGTCGGATGTTAGCCGAATAATGAGATTTTTTTAAATTCGTAGAATTTTGGCTTTGAGAGTCTTTCGATGAAAAGAATCGTAACGGAAATCTCCCACTTGTTTGTATCCGTTTCATGTTAAAATGAGCAGAGATGAACAAAAGAAAAAGTTAATCAACAAGGATACAAAAAATTTTATTTTGAGGAGTATTTTTCATTAATTTTTTAGCTCCTAAGCATTAGAATTAATTTAAAGTTACGATCTTTTTTTGATTGCTACAAATGTCTGTTATTTTAAGCTATTCTGAGCAAAAATCAAAAAAATTGTCATACCAGTTCAAAATCAAATCGACTCGGGCGGGATTCGAACCTGAGACCCATAAACTCGAAGCTTGAAGTACTACCACTAACAAGGGACACATCAAAAAATGAAAAAAATGCAAACTTTCGTTTTAAAACACAAAAATATCCTTAGAACACATACAAATTTTAAACTAATTAAATAACTCACCATAGTGTATTGGTTAGTGTTGCAGGCAATTGGTGATTGAGTGGCAGGTTCAAGTCCTCCCTGGGTCGGAATTTTTTTTGCATTTTTAAATTATTTTTCGATTTTTATTATATGGTCATAGAAGGCCCATTGACACCTAATTTTTTTATGAGTACTTTATATTGGCCTCTACTATCTTTCTACGTGAAAATTATAAAAAACTGGGACTTACACCTCGTGAGTGTCCCTTGTAAGTCAAGTTCAAGATAAAAACGTGTACTAATTATCCTGAATCAGGGTCAATGAAGCATTTTCAAGCTTCGGAAATGTGCGCAAGCGATTCCCCGCATGAAATTACCCCCAGAAATATGATTTTGAGTGAGAAATTTCAAAATTTTTCGATTTTCGCTTCAATACACACATCTATTTCCCTGAATCAGGATCAAGGAAGTATTTTCAAGCTTCGGAAATGCGCACAATTTTTCTCATAAAATTATCCTAAATATTCCATTTTTTAAAAATTTTAGAAATTTTTTTTTGAATTTTGACCCTGGACTGACCCTCTATACAATAGTTCCTAGAATTTTTTCGATTTTCAAGTTTTTAATTTTCACCAAAATAACACTATAGGAGTTTTTCTATGTGAGAAATCGATTGCGCTAATTGCCGAACCTTGAAAACACTTCCCTGATCCTGATTCAGGGAAGAAGTGTGTATAATGAAGCGAAAATACTATAATTCAGGGATCACTGCGCAGATTGAGTCGAACCACTTTATATCATTTACAGATTTTTAAAATTGGCATATTTTTGTCCGTTTTATGTTTCAATTAAGTGATAACAAAGAATTTTCTTTTTTCCAAGGTAGCCATGACGTCTATAGACAACAATCCATCTATATATTTAAAGTGTATTGTTTCTATTTCGGACGATCGGACTTGTAGAGAAATGAAAAAAATCTTATTTACCAACCAAACAGGAGGAAATAGTGGTCAAAAATAGGAAAAGATTTTCTTTGGCGTCTAGTTCGAAATTTCTGGAGTAGTTCTTTGAAATGAAAAGCCCATTAAAGGGCCAGTCCAATGGGGAAAAAGTTGCCAATTTTTGTTGATATTCGGAAAGTTATGAAAAATGGAGCATTTTTTGTTTTTACGGCATGTTCTGAATCGTTATAGTTTTCGAGATAATTGCGTTGGAAATTTTGAATTTGTGTAATGTTTTCGTTGTAATACACAAACTTTTTTGAATTTTAAATCGATTTTTGAAAATTTTCGTAAAATGAACATTGTAGCAATTTTTTATAGCTAATTGAGACGAACAAAATGACACCAAAATTATCCAATTTGAACATTGTTTTGGGTTATTGAAACGAAAATTCTGATTCATGTTTTCGTTTCAATAACCCAAAACAATGTTCAAATTGGATAATTTTTGTGTCATTTTGTTCGTCTCATTTATCTATAAAAAATTGCTACAATGTTCATTTTATGAAAATTTTTAAAAATCGATTTTTCCGCAAAAAAATTCAAAAAAGTTTGTGTATTACAACGAAGAGCTTGTACACAAATTCAAACTTTCAAACGCAATTATCTCGAAAACTACAACGATTCACAACATGCCGTAAAAACAAAAAATGCTCCATTTTTCATGAACTTTCCGAATATCAACAAAAATTGGCAACTTTTTTCCCACTGGACTGGTCCTTTAATGTTCATTGGTGGGTGGAAGAATTCACCCCTAAAATGTCCCATCACCTTACAGTGTACTAACTATTATGCAATTGTTCGGGACCCCTGAAGAAGAATTTTCTGGAGTGTGCACGTGAATTTGCATGTGAGCGCAAGTTGTGAAAGACTCAAAAATGATGATATGCAAAAAAATGTTGATTCATATGTTTTTGTATTCAAACTAGACGAATTTTACAACATGCACTATGCTGACCAATCTGAGCAGCTTTGTTGAAAAGCCGCATGTTTTTTGAGAGGAAAAAATGTGAAATTTGGACTTTACCCTATGAATTAGATCACAAATTTCGAAACTTACATCATTTGAAGAAACGGAAGAAGAAGGAAAAATGAGAGAAAACTAGCCAAATTTCAACATTGTATTATTAAAAGCAAAAAATATCTTTAAACGGGGACTAAAAAATTTTTTGGAATTTTTGAAAATTAACTTTCTAAGGATAATTTTATGCGGAAAATCGATTGTGCGCACTCCCGAAGCTTGAAAATGCGTTCCTAACCCTGATTCAGGGAAATAAGAGTGTGTATTGAAGCGAAAGTATGAAAATTTGGGATTTTTTACACACTCTTATTTCCCTGAATCAGGGTCATGGAAGCATTTTCAAGCTTCAAATTATTGGGTGTATTTAAAAAACAAAGACGGCATTCCTTATAGCTCGACGAGACGAACAAAACGACACCAAATTTATCCAATTTGAGAATTGTTTTGGGTTATTGAAACGAAAACATGAATCAGAGTTTTCGTTTCAATAACCCAAAACAATTCTCAAATTGGATAAATTTGGTGTCGCTTTGTTCGTCTCGTCGAGCTATAAAGAGTTCCGTCTTTGTTTGTTAAATACATCCAATAATTAAGCATATTTAAAAAAATTAATGTAAAATTCAGGGTTTTCGTGTCAATACTCCAACTAATTCAAAAGAGGCCGAGACGATTCGAGATACCATCTCGACTTGAGTAACAAATTCGAGACGCAAGTCGAGAAGTTTAGGCTGCGTTCAAACATGTCAAAAAAGTTGTCAAAAAATGTTTCGACTTTTCAACAACTTTTTTGACATACTTGAACTAGCGTCTCGACCAGCTGGTCAAGACATTTAGCGCGCAGCTTTACCGTTCTTGAGCTCTCGCTCGGACGTATATACGGACACAGAAACCGGTTTTTTATATTTATCCAAATGGTAAAACATTCATGTTTACACATACATAAATTTATCTAGATAAATTTTCAATTCAAACAAATTTTTTGCATAAAATTTATGCACTCATGTCCATCCAGGTCTACAAAACATAGAACATAAATTTTTCTTTTTCTTATTATGTAAAATCGGCTTAAGCCGTAGTCCACCGGATATGAAACAAAATTTGATGTGCATTACCTTTTAAAGGACACTTGTATAAAAGCCTATTAATCTAGATTTTATTTTGAAAAAACGAAGCAACTGTGCAAGGAAAATTTTTGAATAGAAGTTTCTAATTTTGAATATTGAAAAATAGATTGTGAAACATCACTGAACAATTGGATCAAAAAAGGAATTTCGAATTTTTGCAATTGAAATAATTTGTAGGCAAGAAATTGGATGAAATATTTTGATGAGATTATAGTCAACAGAATTTGGATTAAATTGTTTTTCAACACAATTTGGCATAGAGACTTTTGACACAAAAAAAAGGTTTGGCACGACCCATTCGACACGACTAACAAGGGACCTTCAAGATCTGACAAAGTCAGATTTTTTCGAGACCTATCTCAAAAGTTAGGAAAACGTGTAGAAAAAAAAGAATATAATAGTCGTGCAGTGTTTTATAATGAAGTCATTTTTAAGGTTGTTGTCCAGTTGTAAATTTACACCAATTTACGTAAAATATAGGTAAGTTGATGTAAGGTTTTGCTCTTTGATAAGTTCGACAACAAGTCAGACAATATAGAAATTTTTATTAAACTTTTTTTATCTCAAAAATAATTACAAATTTCTATGTTGTATTACTTGGTGTCGAACTTATCAAAGAGCAAAAAATACATATTTACCTAAATTGTACAACACTACTTGACATAGTGTGACATTGATGTCAATTAGGGTTGTCGTATTGACGATCAGGAACAAGTTATTGAAACGACCCTTTGGATTTTTAAAACTTTTTTGCCCATGGGGTACATATACCCTGTACTCCTCTCTTCCTTACGACCATGATAAAATCGCTGAGGGGGGGGGGGTCCCATCTAAAATCAGCAAAAATTAAAATTCTTCAAAAATCTTGACATACTTATCTTACTAAAGCTCTTGATTTTTTTCTGCAATTTTTGCAGCTACATTTATGACTTCCTTCTCGGGTTAATGCCATTTCCGAAAAAAGTCAAAGTTGCTCCAAGAAAACATGAAGATGGACTCTAACGCATTCGTCATTCATGCATCATTACAACGAGGTTGAATGGCTGATCCACCCTAACCACCCTCTCTTTGTACATTTTTTAAAATTTTTTCTATTTTTAGGAGTGTCTAGAATTTTCGCATTCTTTCAAAATTTCACTTCCTTATCCATTTTCATGTTACAAATCTTCCATCTCCCATTTCCACCCTCAAAATCTCATAAAAATTCAATATTCCCGGCCCAAAATAAATAATGTCGATGGAAATTTGTTGTTCAGGAAGCGCTCTTCAACCCGTAAAATTTCAACAGATGTTATCTGTTTCCTGTTGAAGAATGGCTCCGGCATAAAATATTAGACTTAAATTGCCACTTCGGCTATTTTTAAGGCCTCAACAATGGGTTTTGGATTCGACGGAATTGCATTGATATTTATCTTTATGTCATGAGGGTGATGTGAGAATGAACATGAAAAAGTGAAGGACCGAATAGGATGTTTTTGGTTTTTTTTGCAGAATTTTTTATGTTTGAAAAAAAACTTGATGGGAGTTGTGTAAAAAATTGAAGTTCAAGCTACATTCAAGAGGACTCATCATTGTTTCAGAATAAGATCAAAATTCACCCTGAAAGGTAAGGGTTCAATTCAAGACGCTGATGACCGAAAGGAATAGAGGGGAACACTTTTCTGATAAAAGACATTTTTGAGAACATTTCTTTCGAAAAGAACGTCATTTTTAATTGAAAATTTTTCAGGCCTTTCGAAAAGAACGTCATTTTTAATTGACAATTTTTCAGGCATGTGGGAGATCGGTGCCAAGGCCGATAACATTCACCACCCACCTCTCAGTAGGTGGTAACACCCATTATCACTAAGTAGAATCACCAAGGGATCAAATCAGGTCTTTTCATTAAGTTTGTGCTCATTGATAAGTTCGACAGTAAGCCAGACAACAAAAGAATTCTTCTAATTTTTTAGCTAAAAAGGCGAATTCTTTAGCTAAAACGTAAATTATTTTTGTGTAATAATTATGAAACTCAGTTGAATTCATTTAATTAAAATTATTTTAGAAATTTTTAAAGTGCCACTTTTTTAGCTTAAAAATTTTAAAAAATTTCTTTGTTGTCTGACTTTCTGATGAACTTATCAAAGAGCAAAAACTTAGTAAAATGAGGTTTTGCTGATTCGGCCAAAAAATGATGCGAATTAGTCCTTTTTTGTTCTTGTGTTTAGTGATAGAAATTTCTAGAAATCCGGTTCAATATGAGTTCATAATTGAGTTAGACATAATTGAAATTTTGCATTTTCAAAATGAAAAATGCAAATTTTCAATTATGTCTAACTCAATTATGAACTCATATTGAACCGGATTTCTAGAAATTTCTATCACTACTTGTGTTCAATGTTCTTGTTAGTTTTCAAAGTACTCTATGTTTACGAATACAGAATTCAAATTGTGTTTCAGTGTTCCAATGGAACACAATATATGTTATGAACTTTTTGTACTCCTAAATCAAAGTGTTTGTAACAAAGAATAAAATTTCTTCTTCGACAAAGAAAAATTACCACCCATTGGGTGATGGGTGAATCATCCAGTTGGTGATGGGTGATTCATCCAGTTATTGATTTGGGTGATGCCACCTTTTCCCCTTGACTGGTACGCCCCCTCTAGCTACGTCCTTGGTTCGATCAGATTTCGAATTTTTATTTTGAAAGAATCCAAAAAATTTTAAACTCCCTTAAAACTAAATGAAAAAATTTTGCCTATCATTATTTTTCGGTTTTGGGCTATGTTTTGTCAGCCTGGGGATTGAATCTGCACTGTTTTTTGGAACCCTCAAAAATTTTTCGAAATAGACGTAAAATTGGTGGCATCGAACCCACGCCAATAACATGAATGGCCATCGAACTAGCTATGCGCGCCCAGATTTTTTTTGAACCTCGCCATGGAACACAGTAGTGATAGAAATCCGGGTGAATATGAGTTCATGATTGAGTTAGACATAATAGAAATTTTGCATTTTCAATATAAAATTTTATGAAAATGCAAAATTTCTATTATGTCTAACTCAATCATGACTCATATTCACCCAGACTAGAATCACTTAGAACACAGTTTATGATTTCATAATTTCAAACTCTATTTACCCATTTTTAATACTCGCAATACTTAAGCCTACTCGTTATTTTTTGTGCAAAAGTCATAATTTATCTCGAACACCAAGCTTTTGATATATGTATTTTCGGAGGGGAACATTCTTTCCTACACATTCTTTTGTGCCTGAACTTCGCTTTATTTCCGCTTTTATAGCCATTCGCTATTGGTGGCAAATATAAACCCAATAGAGGGAAAAAGTTAGAAACCAATTTAAACACATTACAATTGATGCCGGAGCAAATTTTTTCCTCATTTAAAATTATAATCGAGTCTTATGTTAGAAATGGAAAAAAATTTTGGGCTACGAAAAATTCGCGCCTGATGCTAATCTGATTCTTATTTTTTTCACGTGAGGCTTTGATTGCGATTTTTTATAGTATTTTTTTTGTCAAAGATTTTTTTCTTCTATAAAATTTTTCCGATTGAATCAGGAATTAATAGAAGAATTGTTTATTGAAACGAAAAAAATTTAAATTCTTTAAAGAAATTTAAAAATTCTGATATAGGTTGTAGTTCGTATTCAGAGATTAAAAAATTCTTTCAAATGTAAATTTTTTTCGTTGTCAACAGAGTCAACTTTTCGTCAATTTGGACAGCCCTAGTCGAGTGAAAGACCGAAGGCCAGTCGAGAGCCTTCTAACACCCTTCCTTAACCGAATACCGATTGAAGGGGTTAGGGGACCAACTCTCCCTCATTTTCGATAGTGTTGCTAAAGATATAGAGAGGCGGTTGGACAACCACCTCTTCCTATTTTTTGATCACTGAAAATTTTTAAAAATAATTTTTCCTAATAACTTTCATAAAACTTGAAAAAATTGTTTCTTGAAAATTTTTCGCTCTATAATTAACCAAGAAACTCGCATTTTCTTGAAAAATAATATTTTTTTCTTGAATTTTCCAAAATTAGAGGCATCCTTTAAAAAATGAAATAATTTGGGCAGTCCAACAAGATAGATAGCCTTGTCATAATTAATCAACGGTTTTTGTTCCTTCAGAGAATGCTTATTGACTTTGAAGTTGATGGTGTTATGTTATATGTTTATTTTGTTCACTTTTTATGCTGGACTGGGTTTGAATATGTGAGTGAGAAGGTTGATTTGTGTAATTTTGAATTTTTTGCTGAATTTTGAGCATATTTTTAAAGGTTGTTTATATTTTTGAGGTTTTTTAATTTTGGATTCTTTGATTTATCTGATGAATTTTTTCTTGTCTTTCTCTTCCCTCCCCAGAATTTTTTTTGCAAACCCAGGACCCAAATGAGCCCTTGGATTCCGGACCTATTTTCATAGTTTTCCTCTGATTCACATATGGCTGAAGTAGGGCTTCCATATGCCAATCTCCGATTAGAACAAAAATTGTTAAGAGACAATATCTCGAACCAGTCTAGAACCCGGGGTGGCCATAGTAGCGAAATTTCGATTCAATTTTTGAAACCATAGTATACCCTAGGGTTTTGGGATCGCTGAACACAAATCTGAAGTCCGTTTTTGAATCCGACTTTTTGGTACCTCTGTACGGTAGGTCGGCTTTTTGAACTTTAGGTCAAACTTCAAATGGGCATATCAAAAAATTTTTCTAAATCGGCTGATTTTTCGTACCCAGTGGGGTTTTCGATATGGTGAACTGAAATCTGAAGGAATCTTTTATTTTGACCACTGTAAAATGGTTTAAAATGAAAAAGTTGGAGAAAGTATTTTTGGTGATTACAAATTATGGTAGAATTATCATAACGTGCAATCGCTATTTTTGGCGATTACAAATTATGATAGAATGATCATAACTTGTGATCGCCTATTTTTGGCGATTACTAATTATGATAAAAGTATCATAACTTGTGATCGCTTACGTTTGCCGATTACAAATTATGGTAGAATTATCATAACGTGCAATCGCTATTTTTGGTGATTACAAATTATGATAGAATTATCATATAGCNCAAGTGCGATTACAAATTATGGTAGAATTATCATAACGTGCAATCGCTATTTTTGGTGATTACAAATTATGATAGAATTATCATATAGCTTGTTTACCGAAAGAGAAAAAAGTCTAGAGAGTATAGCATAATGGGTAGGACGCTGGATTTTCATGTTATAGGTGCGGGTTCGATCCCACCAGGATCGAACCCGCACCTATAACTTTTTTGCCTTTCATTAGTTTTTGAAAAAAAATTTTCACGCCTTAGGTCGCAGGTTCAATCCTTGCTGGAGTCGAATTGTTTTTGTATCATTTGATAAGTGTTATATTTGGACGATTTATGGTGCTGGGGGGGGGAGGGGAGGGTTTCTATGCTAGAAATATACTACGCACATTTTCGAAGGCTGAAAACGTTTTCCTGATTCAGGGGAAGGGAGGGTGTATTGAAGCGAAAATTAACTAAAATTTGATTTTTACGACGAAAAACCTTGTCTAAGGTGCATATTACAATTATTGTTGTTGTTCGTATTTTCCAACGTGCCAAAAGTTCATTCCTACTTTTCCTAGTAAGCAATCATTGCTTAGCATGCTTACTAAGCATGTAAAAAAATCTCATATATCCAAAACAACAGGAAATGTCAAAATTAATTTTTCTTAAAAGTTTTTTTCTTGATGTAGCAGATGTTAATTCTTGTTTTTGTTACTCGATATTATTGAAAAATTCTTGTTATTGGAAAGAAATGTAAACACTTGGTTGGGAACTTGCGCTTGTTCAAACAAATGAGTGAAATTTTGTTGAGTAATTTTAAGAAGTTTTTTCAAACGTGCTTAATTTTTATTTAAGTTTGAATTTTTGAAACCATTTCTCGTGCTTTTACCCCCTCCCCCTCAATAAAATGATTCATAGAAAGGTAATCTTTATGAGGGGAATCGATTGCGAGCATTACACTTCTCTGATCCTGATTCAGGGAAAGGGGTGAATGTATTGAAGCGAAAATGAATTAAAATTCAAAAAACATAATGTCTATAGCGTGTTCTAGGGGGGGGGAGGGGAATCGTTTGATCGCATTTCCGATGCATGCAAACTTACCAAAGAGTGAAAATGTGGAGCTACTACAAAATAGGGGCCTACCCATGTGAAAAATTTTCAAAAATTGAAAAAATCGTCAAAAATTGAAGCGAACATGAACGAAGAATATTGAAGCAAACATGAACTGAATTTCGAATTTTCTCTGGAAAACGGTTGTTTTGGAGTTTTTAGGAATCTACTGTGCGCATTGCCGCGGCATGAAAACGCTTCACTTACCCTGATTCAGGGAAATGAAATTTTTGAGCTTTTTAGAGGTTTACCCAGGGGTCCATATCATTTTTTCGATGAAACCTTTTTTATATCTCAGGGTGAAAATGATGTTGCAAAATTTGTTTGCTGAGGAAAAGAATCTCACTATTCAACGACCACTTTTTCAATGACCCTGATTCAGGGAAGAGGCATGTGTATTAAAGAGAAAAGGGAGTGTGAGATCTTATCCTAAAAGGTGATATCTGAAGACCTTGTCATACCCGTAGTTTTGTACAGTCAAACCTCCATTTTATAACACCTCCATTTTATGACAGCGACCTCCCAGGGATGCCGGCGGAAAAATTTCGTTTATATATAGCAAGTCGATTTCTTTATATACCAAATTTTTCCGCCAGCATCCCTACGTGGTCGTTATGTCCCTCATAAAACAGAGGTTTGATTGTACGTCGCATGTGTATTTTTGGATGAACGTAATACTTTTCACTAGCTGGAAAATATTTATCTATCGTGAAAAACAACATATTTTTTGGACATTTATGCCCCAATTTTCCACTAGCTCTTGCTTCATCTTTTCTCTTTTTTTCAACTTTTTAGTCAGAAAATTGAATTGTTGAGTGAAGAGAGAGTGGCGCCGTTCGCTCCTCTTTGATATACATATGAGAAAATCCTCACAGCTACTCGAGTATGGAAGTAATAACTAGGATGAAGAACACACTAAGGAAGCCGCGTGCACCGGAAAACACACAGCGACACATACTCACATGATGTCACTTGTCAAACCAAATGTGTACTTACAGGGTGTATTAAAAAACCGGACTTTGGGCGATTTTTTCATGTTTTCCCAAAAAATTTTTCAAAAAATGACCCTATTCGGGCTAATTTTATGCGAGGAATCGATTGTGCGCATTTACGAAGCTTGAAAACGCTTTTTCTTTAATCCTGATTCAGGGGAATAAGAGTGTGTATTGAAGCGAAAATCGAACATGTACTAATTTCCCTGAATCAGGATCAGGGAAGCGTTTTCAACCTTCGGAAATGCGCGCAATCGATTCCCCGCATAAAACTACCCCAAATAGGGACATTTAAAAAATTTTTCGGCTCGAAAAAACATGAAAAAATCGCTCAAATTCCGGCTTTTTGATACACCCTGTAGATTGTCAAAAAAGTGAAAATCGTAACAAAAAGTGGACAGATTAGTGGATATAACTTTTGAAGAAATGTCGAAGAAATTATAAGCTTGGGAAAATTTTTGAGACATAAAATTGATTTGAGGATTACTCAAAAATTTGACATTTCCAGTTTAAGAAGAGAAAAAATACAAGGAAGTAATTTTTTACATCTAAAAAGGTGATTTTTGAATTTAAAAAATATTTAGAATAAGCTTAATTAGGCTAATTAAATTCAGATGAGTTCAAAAATTGTGTTAGACATAACACTTTTTACAAAATGCGCAAAAAACCGGATTTGTGTGAATTTTTCGAGCAAATTTTCGCCGAAAAAAATTTGACGAAAGATGAAGCCACTTGTCAATGCCAATAAGGTCTTTACAAAAAAGCACCATATCGTCAAACTGCCGATCACGGTGATAGTTAAAAAATGAAGTTTCATTATGAAAATTTGTAAAATTTATAAATTTACTTTCGATGAGTTCGAAATATTGATAGACATTAAAGAAATTTAAGGTTTTTACAAAAAAGGTAGTTTGATGTTTCGAAACTTGATATTTCGAAACGTTTTTATGTTTTTGAGGATTTCTTTGGAAATACAAAGCCAATCCTGATAGATTTGGTGCCGTTAGAAAGCTCTTTGATAAGTTCGACAGAAAAACCAGACATAAAGAACTTTTTTTGCAAAAAAGTTCTAAAAAAATAATTAAAAAAAAGTTCTTTGTGTCTGGCCTTTCTGTCAAACTTATCAAAGAGCAAATACTTTGTGAAATGACCTTTTGCTGATTCGGTCAAAAAATAATGCACCTTAGTCCTGTTTTGTTCTTATGTTCTTGTTAGTTTTCAAAGAACTCAATGTTTACGGATACAGAATTCAAATTGTGTTTCAGTGTTCCAACATGGAACACAATATGTGTTATGAACACTTTTTAATCCTAACACAAATTGTTGTTCTAACAACAAACAAAATTTCTTTTTCGACAAAGAAAAATCACCACCCATTGGGTGAATCATCCAGTTGGTGATGAGTGATTCACCCAGTTGTTGATTTTGGTAATGCCACCTTTCCCCTGACTGGTACGCCCCCTCTAGCTACGTCCTTGGTTCGATAAGAGGTCGAATTTTTATTTTAAAAGAATCCAAAAAAATTTTAAACTCCCTTAAAACTAAATGAAAAAAAATTTTGCCTATCATTTTTCGGTTTTGGACTATGTTTTGTCAGCCTGGGAATTGAATCTGCACTGTTTTTTGGAACCCGCAAAAAATTTTCGAAAAAGACGTAAAATTGGCGGCATCGAACCCAATAACATTCATTTGACAGTCAATTGACGTCATTTGACCGGTCAAAAATGCAACTCTATTTGTTAGCCAGTCTTCACGTTTTTGTTGATATTGTTAGACCATCCATGTTTTTAAATTTTTATTACAAGCTTGACATGTTTAATTACCTCTCAAGGGAAACATAGTAAAAAATTGCTCGAAAATCGCAATGATTCTACGAATTTCAAACGACATTCATATATTTTTTTGAATCAAATATAGCATTTGTTTTTATAAGCTACAAGTGGCTTTTTGTGGAGATTGTTTTGAAAAATGAGTACCCCCTATATTTTGACACAAAAATTTGCCCAGCGATAATCTAAAGGTACTCAAATTTTTAGTTTCTATTATTGTATATAGTCATCAATTCTATTAGCTTAAAAAAGTACTACTAGTTTCTCTGAATAAAGTGTTATAATTTCATAAGGTTATAAATTACTTTTAAAATTTTTTTAATGTGTTCAAAAATGAGGCTAGACAAAATATACATTAAAATTGTTTACTTCTATCAAGTTTTTAGACTTTGATAAGTTCGAAAAAATTCCAGATGATCTAGAAATTAAAAATTAATAATTTCTAGTTTATCTAACATTTTTTCGAACTTATCAAAGACTAAAAACTTGATGGAATATGGCTGATTATCGTCGCTCGGGAGATTTTTTGTAAACCTCTAAACAATTTTTTCAAGCAAATTGAATTCTACAATGTTGCTATAATTCTATCCCTTGAAATTTTGGGTTGAAATGACTCCTCTCTGATGTATAGCTGGGTAGAAAAGAACGATTTCAAGGCATGGGGAAAAACGTGCTTTTTTGTAAAAAAATTTCTACTAAGTCTAACATCTTCTTTGAACTCATCAAAAGCTTAATTTTTATAATAAATATCATGTTAACATTATTCTTATTTCTAGGAAAGCACGATTTTTATCCGTTCTTGAAATCGATCTTTTCAATACCGCTATACATTGGCGAGGGGTCATTTCAACCCAAAATTTCAAGGGTTCAACTTCGTAGAAAAAAAGGGGTCTACAAAAAATCCCCGACCGGGGATATTTCACGGTTTTCCGGTCTCTACTTATTATATATTTTTTAATTATTTTTAGGCCATCAAAAATAATTACTGTTGCCAAACATTTTCTAGATATTTTTCTATCTAATTATATATTAAATGGGCAACGAGCAGTCGATAACCGACTCAACCACCATTTCATCTGCACGTGCTTCAACAAGTATCGAAAAAAATGGCCGGAAATTTTCAGCATCGGCTGTGCCCGCCCAGAAGAAGATATCCATTTGTTCTAATCATCAACAGCGGAATAGTGTGCCCGACGACACGGATTTTTCCGGGATTCGACAGGTTCGCCAAAAGTTGTTTGTTTTTGGAGGGGGATTGTTTATTGAAGCGAATGTACGTTTAAAAATATTTTTTGAATAAAAAAATCGCATTTTTGCGACGTTTTGCTTCAATACACAGGCTTGCCCTGAATCAGGGAAGCGTTTCCTCGCTTCGAAAATGTCAAATTCGGATTCCCAGCATAGTTTTACAATTACAAGGGAACATATCGATCGTGACTTCGTCGATTTTTTTCGGAGGGCTTGGGCTTGTCTTAGGCTTGGGCTTACAATTAGGCTTAGGTCTAGGCTTATGCTTACATGGGAACGCATTGATCGTGACTTCGCCGATTTTTTTCGGAGGGCTTAGGCTTAGGCCTAGGCTTGATCTTGTCTTAGGCTTACGATTAGGTTTAGGCCTAGGCTTAGGTCTAGGCTTACGATTAGGCTTACATGGGAACGTATCGATCGTGACTTCGCCGATTTTTTTCAAATATGGCTTAAAAGTTTGCCCATGATTAGTACAGTAAAAAACCGCAAATTTTTTTCCTAATGAAATTTGAGTAAAAAGCTGAATTTCACCATTATTTCACTTGTATATGAATAAATTTTAGTCTATTTTAAAAGTAAGCTTCATAGCGAGATGGATAGCTCTGCAGCCTTATATTTTTGTATCACCGGTTCGATTCCTCTAGGTGTTAATTTATTTTTGCATTTTGAATATTTTGAGAAATAATAAAAATAAGTTTTTTTCGGGTAAAAAAGAATAATTTTTAAAGAAAAGCAAAAAAATTTATTCAATGCAAAAATTATTTGTCACCTAGATGAATCGAACCTGTGATACAAAAATGGAAGACTGCCGCGCTATCCACTGCACTATGAAGCTTACTAAAAGACCAAATTTATTGTATGTAAAAAAAGAAAAATTTAGAAAGTTTAAAATTACAAATTTTTACAAAAATTTCGTGAAAAAAGCGTAAAAATTGAAAACATTCATTTATTATCAACCCACCACTACATTTGACTATCTCATCGCTTCCCAATTCTCTTGAGGCCTAACCCTTTATCTCATCAGAAAACGTCATAAAAACCTCAGAGTGAGAAAGAAGAACAAATCTTCGCCATGTTATTCCCCAAAAATTGCCATGTTTTTGACAGCAATTTGGCTTATTTTTAAATAGCCCAGTGTCTAGTCTAGTACATAGATTTTGTGTATATTTTCCCCAGGTTACACGGCTGATTTCTTCAGCATAAACGAAAAAAACTAGGCAACCAGTTATGTCATGAAGTGATGTCAATTTTTGTTTATTGCTCAATTTTTAAAAAATTCTTTTTTGGTACAAATTTTTTTGGTACAAGTTAAGTTAATAGTTTTTTGGAAAGTAAATTTAATGAATATTATGCATTTTGAAAAAAGTTTGTTTCAAAAAATTTAAAATTTCAAAAAATTTATAATTGAATTGTAAAAACGAAAATTTTGTCCTTCATAGTTCAGTGATAATGTGCTTGGTTTTGACTTTACAGGGTCGAGGGTTCGATTCCCCGATCAAAATAAATTTTTTTGTCAAATTTTTGTTCAAAAAATTTTTGCTGCAAAAAAGTTATTTCGATCGGGGAATCGAACCCTCAAACCTTTAAAGTCAAAGTCAAGCACATTACCACTGAACTATGAAGGACAAAATTTTCGTTTTTACAATTAATTATAAATTTTTTGAAACAACTTTTTTTCAAAAAATTTTGCAGCATAATATTTCTCATTAAATGTACTTGCCGAAAAGCTATTAACTTAACGCCGGCAGGGGGAAGNTTTTTCAAAAAAATTTTGCAGCATAATATTTCTCATTAAATGTACTTGCCGAAAAGCTATTAACTTAACGCCGGCAGGGGGAAGTGTTAAGTTTGATGAATTTTCATATGCGAATGATATCATTTGGTAAGAAAAAAAGAAGCAATTTTTCATTCCTTGCAGCCCCATTGTTTACCCAGGCAACGGAAACATGAGACATGAGAGGGCAATTAAGGTTTTAGGTTGGAAATTTTTATGATGGGAATGGAACATTTATATACTCTTGCTGATGTGCCGGAAATTTAAAGCTACTTTTAGTGATTATTTTGACGAAATCTATGCGTTTATTTTTACGCGTTACAATTTTCTTTAAAAAATTTTTCATGTGAATTCATTTTGTCTTGCCAAAAGCCATAGATCCGAAGATGAGTGGGGAGGGGATACTGTACCCCCTTGGTAACCTATGCTAAAGCATTTCGGCATCAAAACTTAAGGAATTTTTACTCTATACAACTACAATATGGTATAAAAACGAATTTTTCGATTTTTTCCAAATTTTCAAAAAATATTCTTATTTGTGGTTTTGAAAAAAATAATTAAGCTATAAGGAAATACCTAAAACTTTTTGTTCCACATCATCCGAATGCGATGTTCTGCTTCTGTTTGCATAGGTGTCCAACACTGATCAATATTCAAAAATCTCATCCTGGACCCCACGCAAATTTCACCCCCCTCTTTCGCCTATGACCCCAGGGGTACTGGATCCCGAGGCCCACGAAATCCTGGAACCTGTACCCTGAGTACAAGAACTCATTTGAGTTCCGTTATCCCATCCCAACAGCTTATGTATCCATTGGATCCGGAATATAGGTACAGGGCATTGTGTCCCAAATTGTTCCGAGGAGAACCTTCATGTAACAAACACAATTTAGTGTGTGATAAACACACAAGAATGATCAAAACGGTTTTCTATATTATATACAAGTGAAACAAAGGCAGTTAGATACCCTGTAGCAGAACCATGAGGGATCAATTTTCAAAATTTATTCTTTTTGATAAGTTCGAAAATGGTGTTAGACAATAAAGATTTTTTGGGGGCCTTGGAAAGGGCCCTCTTTTTCTACTCCCCTGATGATAGTTAAAGTCTGTTTTTTCGCAAATACCGAGTTGCGGATTTGTAGTTTGTAGTTTGGGCTCTATTCCGAAGGCATAGGTTCAAATCCTGGCGGCGAACATTTCTTTTTGCCTCATTTTGTGTTTGCAAAGATGTCAAGAAAACTATTTTTTAGAAAATAGACATCAAAAAAAGCAGTCCGTATCGTTAAAATATAGGTTCTGAGGATTTTTTTAAGCTCAAGATCATCAAAAACGGATGAAAACTGACGGAGGAGAGGCGTTTTGAAACTTTTTCGTAACTACAAATCCGCAACTCGGTATTTGCGAAAAAACAGACTTTAACTTGCCGGATCTATACCAAATAGGGTGCTAGTATGATATAGTGAAAAAATGTTAATCTGTAAGATGGGCTCCTAATTCATAATAGAGTTTTTCCCCCAGCTCCGTAGTAAAGCAGGAATTGGGGGGGGGGATGAAGGGATTCAAAATTCATGCGCAAATATATTTCTTCAGTAAACTATAACTTGTTAGCGATGAAGCGATATTTTTTGCTTTTGAACTTTTAACAAAAATCCAAAAATTTTTGTGTATTACAACGAAAACATGATATTGAAATCCAACTTATAAACACAATTGTCTCGAAGCTATTAGCGATTCAGAATTTACTGTAAAAACAAAAAATGCTCCATTTTTCATGCACTTCCTGAATATCAATAAAAATGGTAACTTTTTCGCTCGGACTGATCCTTTAAAGAGGATACAAAAAATTCAAAAACATCTTTATTGTCTAACACCATTTTCGAACTTATCAAAAAGAATAAATTTTGAAAATTGATCTCTCATGGTTCTGGTACAGGTTCACTTGTGATATGGAAAATCGTTTTGATCATTCTTGAGTGCTTCTTTGTCACACACACAAAGTTTTTTGAGTTGTAAATTAAGATTTTCACAAGAAAGGTATGACTAAGTTGGCCCACCTAAAAAATTTTACAATTTTTATTGGAAAAATTGAATTTTTGAAACCCGATTCACTGATCTTTGTTTAGAACATTTATATACTTTTCTTTTAAATTCACTTCTACTATCCCATATTTTCTTCTTTCGCAAAAATAAACACGAAAACCCATTTATTTCCTCGCGTGTTTTTGAAAAGTGCCCACTTGTTGAAACTTGCCCGTGTAAACGATCAAAAATGGTTCTTCTCGATTATAAATTTTTTATATGCATGACTTTTTTTCAATCTAAAACCTATTTTTAGCCAAAAATTTTTACCAGTTTTCTAAAAAAATTAGACTTTTCTTCAAATTTGCCCTTAATTAAGTATTCATCAAGCCCAAACATGTAATATAGACCAAAAATTACGTGTCAATCCAAAAATTGGTATGGTTAATTCGTAATTAGAAATTTATCACATCATTGGCAGTCATAAGCGGACATTTTATTATTCAAAATCATGAAATATATATTCTAGCCAACGTAAAACATAAGTTGTCATTATTACTTTTTTGAATAGTTGAATAGTATAGCCCCATTTTCCAACAAAAGAATGAATGTATTCGAAATTATTGCTAGGCACTAATAGTCTATTTATCTCGAAATTTATTTTAGTTCCTTGTGTGAACTAGAAATTTAAGTTTTTTGGTGTTCTTTTCTTTGTTATAAAGTTTTTTAATGGTTTGTAGTAGTGCCATACCCCGGAGAGGAGGATGGGGAGCAGGGCTGGGTTCCGATCGATTCTGTTGATGTTTTAGATGTATATAACTGTAATACAGGGGGCGGCAAAAGTTCTGACCTAGGCGGCAAAAATCCTGACATTGTCAAAAACGCTAAAAAGGTGTTTTCTCGTCCAGAATTGTCGAGAAAACACGTTTTTGAAATGTCAGGACTTTTGCCGCCCCCTGTAGATTTAAAATCCTCAACGGAACCGGGGTAAAAATGATCGGGACAGAGAATTCTTACGATTCCAGTGACCGGAATCGTAAAACTCACTGTCCCGGTTATATCTTCTTCGCTGGCCCTGAATTAACTTATTTTTTCTTCAACCCACAACTCACACTGAATTCCCGCGCAAATTTTCGAAAAATTTCACCCCCCCCCTTCACCTATGGCCCCAGGAGCTCTGAATCCAGAGGCCCACGGCACCCATTTTGGGTCCAGAGATCCTGTACCCTGGGTAAAAGAATTCAATTTTGTGTGTGTGACAAACAAACACGAAAATGCTTCCTTCACCTTGTTTTTCGCGAAAATAGCACTATTTCACGTTTGCTTAAAATTTGCATAATTCCAAACGTCAAAGGGAATAGTGCTATTTTCGCGAAAACAAGGTAAAGGTAGCATTTTCACGCGACCGGGATGTGCGCAATCGCTTTTTTTTACCCTAGTTTTACCCCTAGAAGGTCATTTTTCAACAAAAAATTTTTTGGAGAAAGGGCCTTAATTTGTACCCCCTTTAACTAAACATAATATTCTCTCTTTGATGAGTTCCATTTTTTGTCAGAAAAATTTTAAAATTTATTTTTTTTGTATAAAAAAATTTCTTTTTATTTTTTAAAAACATTTTAAAACTTGTTATTAAGGCCAAAAGTCGTGAAATTTTATCCAAATGCTGTAATTTTACACTTGGAACAATTTTATGGCATGTTTCCCAATTCATACAATTTTTTCTCAACTACTCATTTTAGTCCAAATCCGCTCAAAGTACACCAAGGAACGAGATCTTCAGACAACATCAACAAGCCCCAAAAGCACTTTCAAGCCTTGAATTTGGCAGTCGTTTACAGAATCTAGCGGCTAGACGCCGTCGTATGTCCGCTGAGGAATCTCTTGCTCAACGACGTTTAAGGTATGCCAAAAATTGTATTTTTTTCAACAACTTCAATTTTAGCACCATAAGCCGAGCTAGTCAACTATCTTTAATAAATAACGACTTGAATTTAAGCCCAAGAAGGGTATCAAAAATGTATGAAACCGGTGACTTTAGTCTGACTTTTGCTGAGCAACTGAGGCTTACTAGGTAAATTTTTTCGCTATTTTTTTAGTCGAATTTTTATGACATCAAAAAACACAGATATTACACGTTAATAGTAGTAGGATACTTAACAATCTTTGTACCCATTTCCTGAAATTTCTATGAAAGTTGCGTATAACAATATAAAATGAAGAAAAAAGATCGCGCGAGCTTCCCAGAACAAGCATACAAAATTTCTATAATTTCCTAAAATTATACAATATCATGAGAGACATAATGCTTTCTCTTGATTAGAATTTTTTATCCGGAAGCTGCATGCCTATCGCAGAAAAAAAATATATACAAAATAAGGACTAAAATAAAATTATGTGTAAACAGACGAAAGTCTGAGGTCAACGTTTTTACTAGAAAAAATAAGTTAAAAATAATACGTCGAGAGAAAAACATTTTTTACTCGTTTATAAAGAAAAAATAAGAGCTAAAATAAATTTTTTGTTACATACAAACATAAATTCCAAAGGTTGGGTAGTACTCTTTGATGTTGGAGTGGTTTTTTTATGTTGATGGGGAGAAAATCTTCCACCTCCCTACAAATTTCATGAACAAACAGGGGTCCAAAATGGGTTAAGAACACAAAGTATTACGATAACACTGTGTTCCAACTAGGGCTGAGCGTTTTGCGAGGTTTTTGAAACCCCGCAGCTGAGATCTCGTTACCTTGCAATAAAAATTGCGGGATTTCATCAAACCCCGCAGGTTTTTATTATCAAAACCAACGGGGTTGGATGAAATTCCGCAACTTTTATTGCGAGGTTTCAAAACCCAAAAAAAGCTCAGGCCTAGTTCCAACTGTCCAACAAACAAGTACACAAATACTTGATTTGTAGAACTCGAAGTGTTAATATTGTGTTCCCAGTAGGAACACAATTTGATACTGTATTCATAAACTTTGAGTTCTGTGCTTTATACACAAGAACACAAGCGGGTCTAAGGCGAATTTCATTTTTGACGGAATCAGCAAAAGGTCTTTTCACTAAGTTTTACTCTTTGATAAGTTTGAATGTAAAGTTAGACAACAAAGAAATTTTGGAGCTATACAAGCTGGGGGGACCCAATCAACGATGATTTTTTTCGGGAAAAATTTTTTCGCAAAAAATCACGATTTTAGTGTAGTTTTTCACGGAGAATCCGAAAATCAACATGAAAAAATCAGAAAACATTTCTTTGGTCCACAAAAATGGATTTTTGTTCGAAAATATTGATAATAATTTATGTAGAAATCAACAAAAACAACAACAAA
>OZJO01017479.1:0-16959 GCA_900406225.1 Acrobeloides nanus | reverse complement strand
TCCTCAGGTTTACTAGCTCCAGAATTTTAGACTTGGTGAAAAAAAGCGTCTCAAATTTTGTTAATCAAGTCTTTTCTTGAAGCCATCCAAAGACCGGCACTGAATCTAACCACATGTGTTCATAGGGCAGAAAAAGTCATACCCCAATTTTCAAAATGTAACTAGTTTTTACCATTAAAATCTTTTTCCATCATTCTTTTTTATTTTGTCGGGCAAGAATAGACTTAAAAAAATATGCCATTTTTTTCTTTTAAAGCTTTTAGAAAACTTTTTTGGGTCTTAAAGGGGGTATAAATTATGGACTTTTTCATAACAAATTTTTTTCTAAAATGATCATTTTTAGGGGTAATTTTATGCGGGAAATCGATTGCGCGCACTCCCAAAATGTGAAAACGCTCCCTTGACCCCGATTCAGGGAAAGGATATGTATTTACGTAAATAAATTGATTTTCGTTTAATACACCGATTTCTCCCTGAATCAGGGATCCGGAAATTTATTTCTCTAAAAATGACCCCTATAGGAGTAATTTTATGCGGGGAATCGATTGCGCGCATTCTCGAAGCGTGAAAGCTCTTCCCTGCCCCTGATTCAGGAAAAAAGGGGTTTTTGAAGCGAAAAGTGTCTTTTTTCGCATTTCGCAACAAATACGAAAAAAAGACAATTTTCGCTTCAAAAACCCAATTTTTCCCTGAATCATGGTTCGCATGGAAAACCCCCCACCCCCCATTAGGGGCATTTTCCAACATTTTTCTTGCCGGGGTTAGATTTTTTCTGGTTTTGAATATATGTGCTAACGACGAAGAAGATGATTCTGATGAAGAATCTGACTCACCGAATTGACAAGAAATAGGAAAAGAAGTCTCAAAAACGGTCTCTAAATAATTTGTTAAATTTTGAAATTATTTGTTAAAGCATATGCATTTAATAAGTAAAGTGTTTTTTGTTTTGATTATGTTGTTTTTACTTCAAAAATTGATCCGAACTGACCCGACCCGAGAAAAGTCCCTGACCCGATCCGACCCGAACCGCCTCTTGGCGACCCGGCCTGACCCGACACGACAAAACCCTGTGACCCGACCCGAATTTCTATCACTGATGATAAGTGCCTTCCAACAAGTAAACTAGCTTCTACAGTATGTTTCTTAAATCTACGTCGATTTGAAAATTCGAGATCTCGACGACGACAACGACTTTTGCCATGCGGTTTTTTTAACTTTTTGGACCACCGGTGTAATTTTTTATGGTATAGATAAAAATAAAAAAATAATTTGAAAAAATTTATTTCCATTTAAGCAATGTTTAATTAGGGGAAAGATACCTTTGATAATTGATTTTTTTTAAATCTCTTGTATATTTTGATAGTTCAAGGACTTATCTAACTCGTGCAAAAAACCGCATAAAAAATAATTTTTTATAAAAATTTTAACACAAACAAGTTTTATCATTATTTTTCGTTTAAATTGTGAAAAAATATCGACAAAACGTATGAAAAATTAAATGTCTTTTCAAGACATGCGCGTGCTCAGTTGGGAGCGCTCTTGCCTTCAAGTCTGAGGGTTCGACTCCCACTTGATTCGATTTGATTTTGCTCAAAAATTTTAAATTCCATATCTCCAAAAAAATTTTTTATAAAAAATTATTTTTTTATGCGGTTTTTTGCACGAGTTAAATAAGTCCTTGAACTATCAAAATATGCAAGAGATTTTAAAAAAAATCAATTATCAAAGGTATCTTTCCCCTAATTAAACATTGCTTAAATAGAAATAAATTTTTTCAAATTATTTTTTTATTTTTATCTATATCATAAAAAACTACACCGGTGGTCCAAAAAGTTAAAAAAAACCGCATGGCAAAAGTCGTTGTCGTCGTCGAGATCTCGAATTTTCAAATCGTCGTAGAATTAAGAAACATACTGTATACCCCTTTTTTCACCTATACCCCTCCCCTGAGTTTCTTACGCCATTAGGTAAGCGTCCATTTTTCAAAATATACTTTTTTAGAAATTTTTAATATGGTGGAATATGTTGCAGTATGTGAAATAGTTTGTTTGAGTATTTCTTTTGTAAGCTATTTTATTTTTAAGGACTAGTAATTTACAACCATATGAAAAATGATATATTCGGAAAGATCATGAAAAATGGAGATTTTTTGTTTTTACGGCACCATCTGAATCGTTGTAGTTTTCGAGATAATTGCGTTTAAATTTTGAATTTGTGTACAAGCTCTTCGTTGTAATACACCAACTTTTTTGAATTTTTTGCGGAAAAATCGATTTTGCATCGATTTTTTCAATTTTCATAAAATGAACATTGTAGCAATTTTTATAGCTAAATGAGACGAACAAAATGATGCCAAAATTATCCAATTTGATCATTGTTTTGGTTATTGAAAAGAAAACCCTGATTCATGTCTTCGTTTCACTAACCCAAAATAACTTTCAAATTGGATAAAATGAACATTGTAGCTTGTTTATGTATTACAACGACAAGCTTGTAATAAATTCAAAATTTCAAACGCAATTATCTCGAAAACTGCAACGATTCAGAGCATGCCGTAAAAACAAAAAATGCTCCATTTTTCATGATCTTTCCGAATATATCATTTTTAATATGATTGTAACTTACTCGACTGGTCCTTTAAAGGGGGGGGGTCCAGATAATAGGTCATTATCGGAAATTTTTTGCCAAAATAAACTTCAGATTTTTCGATTTTCGCTTCAATACACACATCTATTTCCCTGAATCAGGGTTATGGAAGCATTTTCACTCTTTGGGAATGCGCACAATCGATTTTTCGCATGATTTTACCCCTATATAGGCTATTTTGGCAAAAAATTTTTCGACCGAAAATGACCTATTATCTGCACCCCCTCCCTTTAACAAAAAGCATTCAACTTTCACAATCTAGGCTTTTTTTGGTTTTGATCGAATTAATCAACGACTTTATCAAATATCAAGAACAAAGGGAAACAATTATGAATTAAGTGAACGGTATCAACTAGCCGAGAACATCAAAACTGCGAAACTTATGAAGAAATCTATCATAGCATATGTTATCTTTAATGCTAATTTAATGATTGTAATTTTTATACCTTACTTAGCCATGAGTTACAAATTACCCCACCCCTAAATTTCCAAGAATTCAGCTCTCATAAAAACCAATTTTGGTCATTTTGACAAAATTTTTGGTCTTAGATACCATTTTTTTCACATTAAAGTGCAACTTCAGTTAAAATAAATGAACACACTTGCGCAAACACCCCCCTCCCCTCAAATTTTGCGCGCGTGAACTTTTTTATTGCATTTTTGTTAAAGGACCAGTCTACTCGGAAAAACTCTATGAAAAAGTTATATATTCGGAAAGTTCATGAAAATGGAGCATTTTTTTACGGTAACCTCTGAATCGTTATCGTTTCCAAGATAATCGCGTTTGAAGTTGGTGATTTTCAAAATATGTGTATTACAACGAAAACATGAACGCAGTGAAAATTCGTCCCTGAATCAATAAAAGTTGTGTATTGACGCGGAAATTCAATTTGGCAGTTTTCGTAAGTCGATGAAAAACGAAAAATTGTTTAAATTTTCGCGTCAACACACAACTTTTGTTGATTCAGGAATAACATTTCACTGCGCTCATGCTTTCGTTGTAATATACAGATTTCAAAAATCATCAACTTCTAACTCAATCATCTCGAAAACTACAACGATTCAGAACATGCCGTAAAAACAAAAAATGCTCCATTTTTCATGAACTTTCTGAATATATAATTCTTGCATAGTGTTTTTTCTGAGTGGGCTGATCCTTTAATAAATTTTGTGAGATTTTGCGCGCGTGAAAAATCGCCAACTTCAAATGCGTGAATTTTTTCTTGAAATTTTGCCGCATGACCGTTTTATTGTATTTTTGTTAATCAATTTTCTAGCGCTCGCGCGAACTCCTTCATCGATGGAGGGTTGGGTGGAGTTTGCCCATGTGTGTATATGAAATATGTGAGAGATTTTTGATGCATGTAATGAAATTGACCAAATTTAGATGTTTTTACTTGTTTTTATGTTAGAGAACCCTAATAGCAAGAAGTGGGTACAATTTGTATACGAGATTGAAATTTCAATATATGCAATAGTCTTGCCACTTATTGCAATTACGTCAGTGGAAATTTGGAGGAGCGTGTTTATAAAGTAATCTTTATAGGTTATAAGCTTGATCTATAAAATTTAGAACATTTAAAAAGCTATTCAAAACTTCTTATGTCAATCCGTCAAGTCCGAGCGAAAACTTAGCGATAGGAGGAATTCCCGTTGCGCATTTGGATCATATAAAATGTTCAACTGGAGAAAAAATCGTCTTTAATTTGGATCAAGAAGGCGCAATTTATTTTAATCAGTTACAAAAGGCATGGCACTAGGGTTTCCAATGAAATTCCTATAAAATCATTATTCATTTGTACTTTTCTTTCTAATTCTATTTATAATGTTTGCAAAATAAAATTTATTAAAGGACCAGTACAGTAATTTACAACCATATGAAAAAATGATATATTCGGAAAGTTCATGAAAAATGGAGCATTTTTTGTTTTTACGGCATGTTCTGAATCGTTGTAGGTTTCGAGATAATTGCGTTTAAAATTTTGAATTTGTGTACAAGCTCTTCGTTGTAATACACAAACTTTTTTAAATTGTGTATTACAACGAAGAGCTTGTAGACAAATTCAAAATTTCAAACGCAATTATCTCGAAAACTACAACGATTCAGAACATGCCATAAAAACAAAAAATGCTTCATTTTTCATGATCTTTCCGAATTTATCATTTTTTCATATGGTTGTAAATTACTGGACTGGTCCTTTAAAAGCTTTAATAGTTTCCATTATGATTTTTCACCAAATATTAAAATTCTAGGGACAAATCTAGCATTATACCACCCTCTCCATCCTGTATTTCTACTTATGGTGGGGATGGAGAGCGGAAAGGAGGGCAGAATAAGGGGAAATGATTGATGCGCCGATAGTGCGCGGATCAAGCTATTTATAAAATATAAAAGCTTGCAAAAGTGAGTGGAGTTTGAGCTTTTATTTTTTCTAATAACTACATTTTTTAATACTTTCGTTGAGTGTCACAAGGATCTGTACTAATAGCCGTTCTATAACCTATTATTAATTACTTACTTTTGAAGTTCGAAGTGACGCCTCACCTGTTTATGATCGTTGCCATGTAATTTATCTACATAAGCTATATACCAAGAAAAATATTTATCATGCGCTAAAGAAAATTACCATGCCTGAAATCTATTCTTCGATATATAAGGGTGATGTTATGTTGACAAATGTAGTTGATTTACTAAGACTTTAAGAGATCAACTTTGAAGATATTTTTCTATGAAAATGTCCAATTTCGAAATTTTTATTACGTTGGTATATTCGCTACCGTCTATAGTGTTATATGTGACGATATTGNTAGTTGATTTACTAAGACTTTAAGAGATCAACTTTGAAGATATTTTTCTATGAAAATGTCCAATTTCGAAATTTTTATTACGTTGGTATATTCGCTACCGTCTATAGTGTTATATGTGACGATATTGAGTATTTTGATTAGGAAGAAGAACAAATTTTCTAGTTCTTTTTTTCACATTTTTATTTTTAATGGGATTATGGTGAGCATAGATTGACAAGGTAGAGGGGAAGGGGACCCCCGATGCGGTGGTTCCCTCTCAATTTTGGGTCCATGAGTGAATGGTTCAGGGGAAGACTCCCTCCCCCTTGCCGCCCTATGATAGTGGGTTTCGGACGATGTGATAATACCCCCCCCCCCCCCCCCCCCCTCCCACTCACAATTCCCAAAATCTGGGCCCATCTAAAAGTAATACGAGTGAAGGGCAATTTTGTATGAAAGAATTGAAAACTTTTAAGGATTTAAACATGTGGTTTTGGGTATTCTTACTCATCCGAACAGTCCAAGCACCCATATTTTCATGGTTTTTCGAGCTAATCCCCACAAGTGGTTTTATACCACAACTCTTGATCTTCATGAATTATTACTCTATCTATGCTCAATTAGGTGCCTACTTGTTGCTAACTTTTAACAGATTTTCNCAAGTGGTTTTATACCACAACTCTTGATCTTCATGAATTATTACTCTATCTATGCTCAATTAGGTGCCTACTTGTTGCTAACTTTTAACAGATTTTCGGTGATCACGTTTAGAAGTAATTTTCAACAGGTTTGTCGAAAATTAAAATGAAAATATTGAGGTATATTTTTAGTATTGGCGAAGAATATTACCATATACCATTGTAATTGTGTTATGCTTGCCCCTTATTCTGACTTTCCAATATTTTTACATCCCAGCATATAGAGCGTATAGAAATGTAAATGATACATCTCAAGGATATATCATAAATACAATCGCGACAACAAACTATGTATGTACAGAGTCCGAAAATGGGATAGGTCATAGACCCAATGTATAAAAAATCCCTGGCATAGGTGAACAGGGGAAGGGGGTTCTTTTTTGAAAATTAACGGAGGTTAGAACAAGAAACATAATTCAGTTGATCCTATTTTGCAATTGGCCCCTCACTGCCCTTACTCAACTGCACACATGCGCGAGGAGGTACAGTACTCTTTTTCGTCGTAAAATTTTTTAACGACCTCAATACCCTTACCTATACATGCTTAACTGGGTCGTGGGCGGGGGATCATTGGGTTGGGGGGGGGGTGATTCAAGGAGGTACCGGTACTAACTTTTCTTTCAGGTATCAAGGTAGTACCAAGATGTCAAGGTAGTAAAGTATGCCTATCTCCATCCATAGCTATCTTGACTATCCCTAGCCCCAGTCATAGCTGTCTTGACTATCCCTAGCCATAGCTGTTTTGACTAGCTATAGCTGTGTTGACTATCCCGGCCCCAGACATAGCTGTTTTAACTATCCCCAGCCATATATTATTTCTGTATTCGAAATCTGTTACTACTTTGACATCTTAGTACTACCTTGATCCCAGCCTGATAAAATGTAGTACTGGTACTACCCTGTCACCCAATGTGGGGGGGGGGGGCCCATAAACATTTTNTTTTTAGATTAGTACAAGTTTAATCATGTTGACTGTGCTTATAAGCGTTAGTATATTAAGTTTTCTAATGAACTTTCTAATTGTTATATTTTTATTCATGCGGCGATTTCGAAAAGTTCAACCTATCAATTCTGAAGGAAAAGACAACGATATAAAATTATTTGTGTTTTCCTTAATTTTATTAATCAGTTTTCTAGTTATGGCTACTTGTCAGGTAAAAAACTAGTTTTAAGAAGCCAAAAGATATGTCACCGATTCTGTAGGATTGTAAACACACTTGAAAACCCCCACCCTTCCCACCCACAAATGGGGGTCCGCCGCGCATTGCGCATTGGTTTTGGAGGTCGACAGAGTAAAAAATTGGAAATAGCGAAAATCTAAAAAAACATATGTGTTTCGAAAATGCTTGGAAAAAATAGAAAAATTCGGGGACGGCAGTAATTTTTGGGACGAACGCGTACCTAAAACAACCACTAGCTGATACCATTAAAGTTTCTCCTTCCCAGTATACCAGTTTACTCGTCACTATTGCTTCCTTGAGTACCGTTTACGGCTAATGTGGTATGGGACCTGGAGATAGAACTTGGAATACATTTTATTAGAGATAAGGTTAGAACGTTAATACACAAAAAGTCTACAAGGCTAAGTGAAGTTGTAATGTGAAAAGATAAGAAGACAGTATCAAGGAATGTCTCTGCTTCTTTTCGGCTTCTCCTCGCTTAGTACCATATAAGTACATATACACTTCGCTCGGTTAGACTATAAAGCTTCTTCTGTATAAGCTTCACAGCTAGATCGGGTACGATCCAACATATTGGAGTTTTCTGGTACAAATCAGCTTATCGGATTTTCTGATGGTGGCGTATGTTGACCATAGGTCGGCAAGGGGGGAGCCTCCCACCCCCTGACCCACTCACTCATGGACCCAAAATTGAAGGGGGAACCACCTCATGGGCCCCGCCGAACAGATGGTCCATAAAAATTGGGTGTCAGAAGACTATCTCAAGCTAAAAAAAAGGTCGTTTTTTTGGTGGAGGACCACCTCATCGGGATCACCTCCCCCAGCTTGCCTACCTATGATGTTGACGTTCTCAAAGAGCTTCTGGTCGAGATATGATCTTTGAACGAGATGACCTGTTATATTAATTAAGTGTTATAGTCTTTTTTTTCGTCAAAGATTTTTTCTTTTATAAAATTTTTCCGATTGAATCAGGAATTAAAATAAGAATTGTTTATTGAAACGAAAAAAAATTTAAATTCTTTGAAAGAATTTTGTAATCTCTGAATACGAACTACAAACTATATCAGAATTTTTAAATTTCTCTCAAAGAATTTAAATTTTTTTCGTTTCAATAAACAATTCTTCTTTTAATTCCTGATTCAATCAGAAAAATTTTATAGAAGAAAAAAAGACTATATCTGGTATCTCTACTCTCTCCTGCACCACAAGGAGAGGGGGTAGCTATTGAAAATCTTTAAAATATTTAGGTCGTATTTTTCTTTTATTCACCAAGGTTAAATCAAGCATATCCTCAACTTTCATTATTGTTATTAAAAGTTCAAAATTACATGGAAGATTTCAATGCTTTGAGCCCACCTTGGTTTATTTTGGCTTTGAGTTCAAACGTTCGACAAGAATTTCATAAATCTGTTGGGAAACTTTTTGAAGTACAAAGAAGTATAAGAGTCACTCCTATTCAAACTCAATAAAATTTTTTGTAAATTTCAATTTGTTTATTTGGTTGAATTGACATTCAATTTCAAAGGTATTATGTAAATAAATTGTTCAACATTTTTTAGGCTCTCGGTTTTCCGGCCTCTAACTAAGAGTAAATGTGAATTGTACAAGTTAATTTCAACTGCATTTTTTAGATTCCCCGCATCGAAAAACTCATATAGGGTTTTTAAGAAAAATTTTATGACAAAAAAATTTTTTCGGAAAAATAACCATGTCATTTGCGGCAGCTAATGCTTAGTAGTACCATTTAACATGTAAAATTTAAATAACAAAGCACATTCAATTTACATTTTTAGATAGGATAATTGAACAGTGATGTTCCTTCTTTTTGATGCTCACATGAATGGTTTCTAATTTAAATCCATTGTTACTCGATGTATGTGGTGTGTGATATCTGGATATTTCTATAATAACGAATAGAGTGTTTCAGTGATCATGCACTTTTTTTACAATTAACGTGCAACATAACAGAAATCAGAGATGGAATTAATTTATATTTACATAAAGTCATGTGGAATCGGTTTTTTTCCAGAGAACATGCACTCGATCTCAGATATCAGCGACAATTTGTATTTTAACATGTGGTTTCGAGCATTTGAATATCGGACGATATTTTTCACACTCAATGCACGAGAACTACAGAGCGAACCATAGTAATATTACAATACATCGTTTTGGAGATATCTCAATTTCGACCAAAAAAATTAGGGAAATCTAGAAAACCTAAAAAATCTAGAAAAATCTGGAAAGTCTGAAAGCTCTATGAAATCTAAAAATCAAGTCAAAATCAGGCAAAATAGAAAGATTTGGAAAATCTATGAAATCTAAAAATCAAGTTGAAATCTAGAACATCTAGAGGATCTAGAAAATCTGAACATCAAGTCAAAATCTAGACAAATTCTAGAAAATTTAGAAAAGTCAAAAAAATTTTTTTCAAAATATTGATCTGCAGTACTTTATGTGCTACTCTGTAATTTAAAATCTGTTCGAGCAATTTGTGATTTTTTTGCATTGATTTTGATACTGATCACTCAAAGATCTGCACTTTGTAACAAAAAATGCTCGTTTAAAGGGATATAAATACGGGATAATTTTGTAACAAATTATCAAACTTAATCTCGTAACAAATTTGGTGGCTTTCGAGATCCCGAACTCTTCAGTATCTTGTGACTATTGACTACCATGCGGAATTTGGAATTTTTACTACCGCTTCTTTTCTCTTTTTATTTAACGGAAGTTTATTCGAGCTCTTGCTTGAATACAACGTATCAGAATTTGAATATCTTCGGAAATGATCTATCGAACGCACTTGGTAGCTCTTCCCAATGTTGCTCACTATGTCTAGCCGCGAGTGGATGTGTTGCATGGTCATGGGACAATACCACTGGAGGGACATGTTGGTTGAAGAGCGATACACAACCTCTTGGTCGTCAAAATGGAACCACCAGTGGACTTCTGAGCCCCTCGGTTAATCAGACCTATACATTGAATAAATATTTTCGTGCATCAAATTGGTTCAACAACAGCTATTGGCATTGGGACCTCTGGGCATTGACAAACGTCACCAAGGATGTGAGTCAAGCGACGGCACAAAGTCTCGGCATGATTAATACCAATAATGGAAAAGTAAGAATGTATAAACAATTTACCTAAATTCGAGAAAATCGAATAAACATCTATAGGTAATCTAGAAAAGTGGTGGTTACATAAAAATCTAGAAATCTTACAAATCTAGACAGATTCAATAAAATTTAGAAAATCTAGATATCAATGAAAAACTTCATAATTCTAGGTCTATATGGGAGTAGACATGGTGAACAAGTACCCCAACGGTACCAGACCATCGATTCAAATCCAAAGCCTCTTTTTGTATAATTCCGGACTTTTCATCCTAAGTCTTGACCATATGCCAGCCGGTGGCGGGTCATGGCCCGCTTGGTGGTTCACCGGTGGAAACTGGCCATACGACGGAGAGATCGACGTGTTGGAGTCGATCTGGGCACAAGACTACAACCAAATGGGCATTATCGTTGGTGACACGTGTTTACAGAATTATAATGATTCGAACTATATGACTGGAGAATGGTATGATAAGTCTGTTGGGGTAACATCGCCTTATTACAGCTGTGATAAATTTGCATCAAGTAATTTTTGTTAGATCGACAAAAAGACAACCTATTTTTTGCAACAACCTAATGAATCTTTTTAAGACGCGACTGCACGAGAAGGATGCACCGTATTAGGAGCCCATGGCACTTTTAATGATAAGTTCAATGCAGCCGGTGGAGGAGCGTATGCTATGCAATGGGTCCGCGACAAATATATCCGAATTTGGAATTTCGTGAAACCCAACGTACCAGCTGATATTTTGAATGTAATCATATTTATGGTTTTATTCACCTTAAGGATTTTAGGAAAGCCCCAACCCAAATCCTGACACCTGGGGACTTCCGGCTGCTCATTATACTCTTGGACCAAATTGCTCGCCTGATAACTTTCAGAATCACACCATGATGTTTGATATTGCGCTTTGTGGTGCTGGTTGGGCTGGTAATGTTTTCCCGGGTGGCGAAGGAGCATGTGAAAATATGGTGCAAAATCATCCCGAAAACATGACAGAAACTTATTGGCTCATTAATTACGTGAAGGTATTCAACCGACCAGGCGAACCTCAAGGTGTGTACAATTCAACTTGTCAATTTGGATGTTGATTGTGTGATCGTTTTGAAACTCTTTCATAGCATAATAGTTGCCAATTATAAAAGCTTATTTTTTTTAATGCAGTAAATGAATTTGGAAAATTTATTAACACCGAATAAATTACCGAGTACAAAATCACCAATCAGTAGATTTTTCAGAATTAGTGATTTTTTTATGAAAATGCCTCAGATCATAAAATATCTGTTTAACTATATGTGAGTGGAATAAATTATCAAACATCTGTATTCATATGGTTTTTCTCATAAAAAGTGATGTGTTAAAACTGATTGGTTTAAAATAAGTTTTTTATTTTTGAGCAAAAAAGTCTAATACGCCTTCCACAAATTCTGATAGGTAACGGATGATATAGTGCCGAATCAATTTATTGACATTAATAAAGCTTGTAAAAGATAAGGAGCATAAAAAACTTAGGCAGAGTTTAAAATCTATCTTTGAATAATTTGTTAAAAGTTTTAGATTATTCTCTTTTATAATTCAGCAATATTTTAACGATTTCTTTATTTTCTTTTCCCTATAGCTATTTGTAGTGCAGTATCGCCATATGTGTTTTGCTTATTTATATCTGCACCATTTTTTAATAAATAACGAACAATTTCAATATTGTTTTCGCTAGATGCGTGCATAAGACAATTGAAACCTTTTTCGTTTTGACTATTTATATCAGCACCATATTCTTTTCCGAATAGAAAACTACTTTTAAGGTCATTTTGGTAAAAATTTAAAAGATTTCAAAAAGTTGTCACTTTTTAGTGACAACTTTATCACTTTTTTCCGTTCAGTTGAATATCTTTGTTAAAAAAAGATTTAGATTTTTCTTTCATAATCCAGCAATAATTTTACGATTTTTTTATTATCTTTTTTATTAAACCTAGCTATTCTTATTGCATTTTCGCCAAATATGTTTTGTTTATTTATATCTGCACCTTTTTGCAATAAACAACGAATAATTTCAATATTGTTGTTGAAAGCTGCTGTCATTAGACAAGTGGCACCATCTTCGTTTTGACTATCTATATCAGCACCATATTCTAATAATAGCTCGATAATTAATTTATTATCATTTTCATTTCTTGCAGCATAATGTAAAACATTTTCGCTGGATTTATTTTTTCTAAATATATCTGCATCATTTTGCAATAAACAACGAACAATTTCAATATTGTTGTTGCTAGCTGCCTGCATAAGACAAGTGCCACCATCGTCATCATGACTATCTATATCAGCACCATATTCTAATAATAATTCGATAATAAATTTATTATCATTTTTATTTTCTGCAACATAATGTAAAACATTGTAGCCTTGACTATTTTTTCTATTTATATCTGCACCATTTTGTAATAAATAACGAACAATTTCAATATTGTTGTTGAAAGCTGCGTGCATAAGACAAGTGGAACCATCTTCGTCTTGACTATCTATATCAGCCCCATTTTTTAATAATAACTTGATAATAAATTTATTTTTGAAATTAGGCAAAAGTTTTCGGACCCGACCGGGATTCGAACCCGGACCTCCTGGCTACCGTCCAAGAGCACTACCATTGTGCTACCGAGACCTACATTTCAAAAATTACTTAAATTTCCACGATCTCGGCGTGGTTTAATCCGAGCTCCATAATTTTCATAAAATAATAAATTTATTATCATTTTTATTTGCTGCAGCATAATGTAAAACATTTTCACTGGATTTATTTTTTCTATTTATATCTGCATCATTTTGCAATAAACAACGAACAATTTCAATATTATTGTTGATAGCTGCGTACATAAGGCAAGTTTGACCATGTTCGTTGTGACTATCTATATCAGCACCGTATTCTAATAATAATTCGACAACCAATTTATTGTCATCTTTATTTAATGCAGCATAATATAAAACATTATCGCCTTCAATACCTTTCTTATTTATATCTGCACCATTTTGCAATAAACAACGAACAATTTCAATATTGTTGTTTTCAGCTGCGTGCATAAGACAAGTTTTACCATTTTCATTTTGACTATCTATATCAGTACCATTTTTTAATAATAACTCGATAATTAATTTATTATCATTTTTATTTCCTGCAGCATAATATAAAACATTATCGCCTTCAATACCTTTCTTATTTATATCTGCACCATTTTGTAATAAACAACGAACAATTTCAATACTGTTGTTTCTAGTTGCCCACATAAGACAAGTTTCACCTTGTTCGTTTTGACTGTCTATATCAGCACCATATTCTAATAATAATTCGACAAGCCATTTATTGTCATCTTTATTGTCTACAGCAAGATGCAGAGCAGTATTGCCAATATCGTCTTTTATATTTGGGTCTGCACATTGCTCTAATAAAGTTCGAACAAGATCAATGTTGTTTTCTTCAGCTGCATATAAGAGTCTATAATCAGAGATTAAGGCCTTCTTATCCAAACGTTTGACAATAATCACATTTCGATTGTTACTGGGCTGAAAAAATGTTCATAAGAAGCTCCTATCACGGCTCCTCAAAATTGACAACAATTTGAAACGCGCAGATTCGTTAACACTCACTGATCGGGTCGGATAAACTTGAAAGAATGAAAGGACAAGCGATGTAAAAAAGTTTATACCCCAAATCTTTGAGACATACCCAGCACTATAATTATGGAGAGAGACCAGAGGAACCTTCCTCCACAAAAAATTCAAAATTTTTCCCCTTGGTCCCCCTTATGTTTTTGCCCAAAATTTGTCTAGTTAAAAAAATCCCAATGGTCCCCTATGATTTTGATTTTACACGAAAATTTCCAATTTTTTCACTAAAATAGACCATTTTTCACCAAAATTTTGGCAAATTTTTAACAAAATCGTAGTTTTTTAAGTATTTTCAGCATAAAAACAAGCATTTTCAACAAAAAATTTACGTATGCAGCGCTGGTTTTTTGCTTTTTAGTAAGCATTTTTAACAAAAAATTTCATCACTCAGCGCGGCACCAAAAAAGATCGCCAAATGGGGAAAAATTTTTTTGTCGAAATAATCCCCCTCCAAAATTGGATAAAGTTACGGCGATGGACATACCCTGATTTTTTTACCTGATCAATGATAAAGATTGGCCTTTTTCACGAAAATGGAGATCGAGATAATTACGTTTGAAATTTAATTTTTGTTTTTTCGTTGTAATAAAAAAGTAATACAAACTTGTTTGAATTTTTTTCACTAAATTGGCAAATTTCAATGTAAATATCTTTATTATTGTAAAATATGAATTGTAAGCGATTAAAAATATTGGAGCTAGTGGCGAATACATACCCACAAAGGCAAAAATTTTTATGCATACTTGAAAAACGTTCCTCAATCATCAATTATCGTTTTTATTTATTATTTATAAAGAAACAACGTAACAAACGTAAAGACAATCAATATAACAAAAGCAAAAAAACAAACATTTAATTTACATCGTGTACGGATAAATCACTGCCACCTGAGACCAAAAATTATAAAATACGTCTTCGCCGTTCCGATGATCGAATCGCTCGCACCACAGGAATTCAGCAATGTGACTCAACAACTGATTATCGTGGATTCCCTTCTTTTCTAGCATGAAAGCTTTGAATTCTCCATTTTTTCGTTCGATATTTTGCGTGTGGTAGCGAGTGACGGGATCAACGAAGTGTCGATTATGACGAACTCGTCGGTGTCCTTGGCAATGATCACAAGCCTTCGATCCGTTGATTAAGCCAAGCCCAGCCATCCAAGCTTAAAATTCTTCATCGGATTTTAGAATAAGCTTTTCACAAAACTCCAAATCGGTCATTCCGTGTAGCTCTAGCGGTTGAACCATTTTTCTATAATAACCGAAGAAAGTTAATAAAAAGAGGTAATAAAACAACAATTTACACAAAAAAACAATAAATGATGGTTGAGGGACATTTTTCAAGTGTGCATAACAATTTTTGCCTTTGTGGGTATGTATTCGCCACTAGCTCCAAAATATTTATTTTTCATTTTTTGAGCAAAAAAGTCACTCTTTGTATAAAAAATTGAAAAATATATGTTTTCGTTGTAATAAATAAAAATTTTCAAATTTTTTTGCAAAAAATTGACTTTTTTGCTCCAAAAAGAAATATACATATTTTTTAAATCGTTAACAATTATACTTTTCAATAGTAACGATATTGACATTGAAATTTGTCGATTTATTGCAACAAATTCAAAAAGTTACGTTTTACTGGGTTGTAACATAAGCTGTTGCCGTCCAAAAAATATATAGAAAATCGGCATTTTTCGCTCGTTTTCGATGAAATTTTTTTCGAGAACAACTCAGATTTTTTCATTTTTGAATTTAGCATTTTTTAAAATTAGGATCATAAGAAGATGTTTACAAAAAGAATTAGTGAAAAAGCCTTCGATCTCGCGGAGATATGTTTTTTTGGAAAAATATAACTCCTTTCCACTTCATATCTCGGCGAAAATTTAAGATTTTTCGATAATTTAAAAAAAATTCTTCATACAATTAGCTATCCAAAATGAGGCCACTCGAAGAAATCCGATTACCTCGATTTTGGGGGGGGGGATTATAAATTGCTGACATTATCAGTTGTTGACATAAATCTATGCCAGCAACTGATAATTCAATTTTTAAAGAAAAATCTTTATTATCAGTTGGTGACAAAAAATAAAAATTAATCCTAACAATTTTTAAGGCGATTTTCACTAGTACAAAAATTTTTTAAAGGACCACTCGCAAAAAAGTTGCCATAATTTGTACATACAGTCAAAGCTCCGTTTAGTCACCCCCCCCCGTTCCCTCCGAGAATTGTTTGCGTTGAAATATGCGAATTTTATGAAACTTATTTAACCGAGTTTTAACTTCCGAAATTTTACTTTCGAAACTATTTGTACGAAGGGGAGGAAGCAAAAGTTCGAGGACAAACGTCCACAAGTTCCCTGGAATTTTGGGAAAGTTGTGGGAATATTACCGCTGCCTAATTATCAATAAAACCCGTTTATTGACACGAAAAAATTTAAATCAACTTATGTCCATTTGTTTCAAAAACGACCAAAATAAAAAAATCATGTCAAAAATATTTTCCATGTACGTAGCCCCCGGTTAAATTTCTTTTTGAAAAAATTTTAAAAAATTTTCCTGACCCCTACAAAATTTTTTTTAATTTTCCATTTTTAAAAATTATTTTTATTCAAAAAAATTTTTTTCACACTCCTCTTAAAAATTCTCGTTTAGTCACTTCCCCTCCCCCGAAGGGGTGTGAATAAACGGAGCTTTGACTGTATTCGGAAATTTCATGAAAATTTTTTTTGTTTTTATGGCAACCTCTGAATCATTGTAGTTTTCTAGATAAATGCGTTCGAAGTTGACAAAATTTGAAAATGATTTATTACAACGAAAACAAGACCTTTATCAATAATTAGGGAAAAAGAAAACTTGAATCAATAAAGGTTGTGT
>OZJO01017477.1:0-25065 GCA_900406225.1 Acrobeloides nanus | reverse complement strand
TGCGCCAATCGATTTCTCGTGCCCGAAAACCCCCGTGTACCAAAAATCAGCCAATTTGGAGAAAAAAAATTTTTTTTCGAGAAGCGTACCCCCCTTTAATGTTGAAAAATGCTTATTTTTTTAATAACTCAAAAATTATCATCCCATTTTTAAAACCTCTTTTTAAAAGTTGTTATTCAGACCCGATTTTAGGCCGCTACGGCTCGTTTTTTATCAATTTTCGCAAAACTTAAATTGAGGGTGGTGTGTAACACATACTTTTTTGTTTCTGGTGGAACTTCATCAATACAAACACTATCTTCAGTCTTTTCATCAGGATCACAGGTGCAGTTATTTTGCCATCTTTCTTTTGAAATATCAATTTTAGCCATCTCCTTTGCATGAACACAACATCTTAATTTTGAGTAAATTTTTTGAAAAATACGAATTTCAAATTTACATAGCATTAGGTTCTTTAGAGTCACAAGAAAAAGACATGATCATTCTCTCGGCTCCTTCACATCTAGTTCCATTAACCAAGCACATGCCGCCAACACTTTTACATTCCGTTTTGTGATTCCAAAACATTGTCGACCCTATTATTATTAAGATAGACATTAGAACAAATCCAAGCACAAAACACGGCAGATATTTTCTTGCTTGATGCGAATGACTAGGCAAAACTGGCTTATAAATTTTCTGGATAATCATTTTCTCCATTGCATCATCTTCTCTATTTTCTGAAACCATTTTCTCCATTTTCTGAAAATATTTTAAACTTATTAAATTTTTATTATTTATTGAATAAAAAATTCTCCTAAACTTGAAAAATTCTGATATTTAAGGAAAAAACCAGTGCTGCAGGTGAAATTTTTTGTTAAAAAATGCTTGTTTTCAAGCTGAAAATTAAAATTTTTGTTAGAAAATGAATAATTTTACTCATTTTTATGAAAAAATGGAAAATTTTGTTTGTCTTTGGTTAAAAATCACAATGGGAGGATCATTAGGCATTTTTACTAATATTTTCAAAAAATTTTACGCAAAAACATAAGGTAGACCATTTTTTGTATTTTAGGATTTCGGGGGGGGGGAAGGCGGGATGTTCACGTTCCCTGATTGAACATCCCACCAAGATACACCATTGAACTCAACCTAAAATAGCTAATTGATCACAAGTAATTATATTTAAAATCAGTTTCCCTTTTATCAACAATTTTATATGTTTACTTGGGTCTAATCATGCGTTAGATGTAAGGAAAAATTTGAAGAAATAAAGTACCGCCTATTTGATTACTATTGAACAAAATTAAGTCTTCTTCCGTCTATCTGATATTATTGATAATTCAAGATTACTTCCTTTTATTTTTGTTAGATGGGCGTGACATTTCCTGGCAAATAAATTCCCATAAACTTTTTATAGAAAAAAATCGATTTTTATGGAAACAATAAACATCTTGTGACTTGAAAAATAACTCTTGCTTATTCTCTGGGCATTGATAACAGTGTTGTTCAGGGATGCTAAGTCAAATAAAAAGTTCCTAGACCGACGCGCCATCGGCACTCAAATAGCGCCTCCGGCGCTACTTGAACCGGTTTTCCCATCTCTCACTTATCTTTTTCCTTTCTTCTCCTTTTCCATTCTCTTTTGTATCTTCTTCCGTCTATTTTTTCTTTCTCCCTTCTACCTTTATCCTCCACCTCCTTTCCCCCTTCTCTTTTTTCATTCTTCTTTTCCCCTGCACCTCGAGTGGTTTCCTGCAGCGCTCGACATTCGGCCTCGTATCCTGAGTGATAGCCTACGGCGCTCCACCTTTAGCCTCACAGCGCAAGTGATTGCCTACGGCGCTCGGCCTCGTGTCCCGAGCGATTGCCTGCAGCGCTCGGTCTCTTGTCTCGAGTGAAATTTTGCATATCCTTATTTTGCTCTCTACAACACTTGAAATCATTTTTTGTAAGTACAACATTGTTGGAACTGCATATTAAGGTTAGGTTTGAAGTAATTTAAAATCATTATTATACAGTACCATCGAGGGTGTATTGACAAAAAAAAGATTGTAAGTGTTTTAGAGGCCAATATAAGGATGTGCAAAAATTTACACAGAATTTGGAGAACTTGAAATTTGGAGTGAGAATCGAACCCGTGACATCGGGCTACAAAATTAACACCCTATCCACTCGGTCATGAAGGGTTTTAGGAAATCTCCATGATATAGTATTCGTTCGACTCCTCTCACCGAGCTAAGTGGAATGGTGTAAGCCGTTTTCAAACATGTTAAAATAATTGAAGTATATACACCGGATGTTGGGCCAGAAGATTTCGATAATGTGTAAGATTCAAGAGTCAAATTTCTTTTATAGATCATTTCACTATAGAGAAAAAAAGTCGTCACTCATAATGAAGTGGCATGTTTATCACTTTGAACTCAAAGAGTCGAGGATTCGATGCAGTCAGGGCGAAAATTTTATTTGGTTGATCAAAAAATATTGTTCAAGACCCATAAATTTAGTCGTCGAATTTTAAATTTTTGCCTTTCATTTTTTCCGTAAAACACATTCACTAGATATAAAGTTGAAGGTTCGACCCTATTAGGGATCCCGATCATATGACTCTGTAGATAAAGTTTCAAGAAAAAACGGATAAAAACCCGGTTCCAGAAAAGCCCTGATCGGGTCAGGGGATCTGTGGTGGGGCGCGGGCCCCATACGGTGGGGCCCGGCCCCCGCTCGCTCGGGTCGTGCCTGAAACTGGATCAAAATTCTAGGACCATTTTTATAGGAGGTTTTCCCTAATAACTTTTTTGAATCACTGAAATAAAAATTCTTCCCTGGCGTGATTGAACTCTCGATACGCAAACCACCTCCGTAGTCTTGAATAACTGTAGTGAATTAGTGTAGTGAAATGGAAAATATAAATAATTGGAATAAAGTTTATTTTATTTCTTTTTCTTAAATTTCGATCCTCCCGAACATTGGGTTTTCTAGCATTGTCGAACGTTGAAAACGCTTCTCTGACCCTGATTCAGGGAAGAGATGTGTATTAAAGCGAAAACAGACTAACTCATGGTCATAAAAGGGTTTTCAAAAGTCGAAAATGCTTGTAACTGATTTTAAGCCTTATGTGGATGTCTAGCAGTTAGACTCTGAATTTGTAATCTAGCGGCAAACAAATTGAATGGCGTTTATGTATATGCACATATACAACTACACAACTACAATATTTTGATAATCAAAAATCTTTTTTTGTGATTAAATAGTCATGGCGTGCAAAAAACAGAAAAAGGCATGGTATGGGTCAAAATTAAAAATAAATATCACCAATAGACTCAGCTCGCCAAGAGCTTCAAAACGATTAGTATATCATGGAGATTTGTTGAGAATTTTCCTCATGGCCGAGTGGCTAACGTGCTCGTTCTTCACTCATAAAGGACGGGTTCAAACCCCAGCCCGAATTTAAGGTTCTCCAAATTTCATGAAAATTTTTGCATATCTCTATTTTTTCATCGAAAACACTTTGCAATCATTTTTTGGTTGGTACACACTTGCTGGAGCTATACAGTAAAGCTAAGTCTTGCATTAAAGGGGGGGTTCACCGATGGGGGGAAAATCCGATTTTGAAGGAAAAAGTTCAATTTTTTGTATTTCTGACCTCTTGGGGGTAAAATTCGCCTGAAAAATCGATTGCGAGCATTTAGAAAGCCTGAAACGCAGTCCTAATGGGTCAAAATGCCAAAAAATGGTGTTTTTTAGCGATTTTTTACGATTTTCTCGAAAAATTTTGCAAAATTTTTTAAAATTTTTGCGGCAATTTTAAAAAGTACACTACTAAAAATATCAAAATGCAAAAAATTTTTTATGAAATGCATTTTTGGCCGAGATAATGCAAAAATAAGCCATTTTTAGTATATTTTACCATACATATGCAAGTTTTTTCACATTTTTGATATTTTTATTATTGTAAAATATTTGTTGAAATGAAAATAAATTTTCAAAACAAATATTTTCATATAAACTTGGCAAAAAGTTTATAATTACAAATAGATTTTTCTGTATTTTGATAGATTTCACGAAATTTTGTTGTTTTTTATCTCATATTTCCGTAAGAAATAAAAATTTTTTTAAGAAGAATGAAAGTTTCAAAAAAGAAAAGATCCGCAGCTGCAAAAAATAATTGGAAAGAAAAAAAGAATAAGAAAAAATACAATGCAGAAACTGCTAGAAGAAATTTATTGCTAGCAAACGAAGCAAAAAATGCCGGTAATGCTAATCCCAGACCAATACTCAAACCACTAACCAAGCAACAACAGATTGAAAATTTGGAGCAACGAGTAATAGGTTTAGAAGCTATCCAGAAAGAATTGGATAAAAAAAACAAAGGTTTGAAAGCAGAAAATGAGCAGCTAGCCAAAACGATAAATAAGCTAGAAAATACAATATCGCGCAACGAAGCACCGATTCTTCGAAGAAGCAAAAGTCGTGATACTGTAAGTTTACAACATTGTTATTTTGCATAAAACATATTTTTAGCCTAACCGTATTTCCGTTGAAAGAGAAGTTGGAGAAGAGGAAAGAGTACTTACATCGCAAGAAGTGCCGGAATTTGGGATTTTTCAAGTCAAGATGGTAGAACAATTGATACAACATTGTCCAGATTGTGGAGCAGTTCCGGGCCGCAGCAAGCCGACAGGTATTTATATCTTTTTATAACTTTTGTATCTTTTTTATACAACTTTTTAAACTATTTATATCTTTTTTAACTATTTATATCTTTTTATAAAAAATTTCAAAAATTTAGACCGGCCTCGAGAAATAACTTGGACTTCTGTTGGTTCGTGTCTCATAGCCAAATGGCACTGTAGTTGCATAAAATCGTCTAAAAAATCACATTCATGGGCTGGTCAAGACACAATTGGAACTTATTATGCCGGAAATATATGCCTTGTTGGAAGCGCTAGACTGTCCCCCATTGAATTTGTGGACATTTCCCAATTTTTCAAGACTGCAGATATGCCGTTCATGGGCAAAACAACATTTTTGCAAATCTCTAACAAATTTGTTGGACCAGCTATTGACTCGTTTTATGAAAATCAACTTCCCGTGTGTGATGAAAAAGCAGACTTCGTATTAGATGGAACATACGACTCACCCGGCCATAATGCCTCTTATCTGGCCGAAACGCTACTAGACCGAAACTCACAACTCATCGTTGATGTGGAGATTGTGCAAAAGCAAGAAACGGACAACGTTAGTAACCGCATGGAACTCCTAGCCGTCCAAAGATTAGTGGATAAAATCTCGGCTGAAAAAATCAATACTGCAACCATTGATAAACACTTACAAATAGTCAAATTTTTCAAAAGCCGCCAGATAAAATTTTTTTACGACCCCTGGCACCATTTGAAGTCGTTCAGGAGAAAAATACGATCTTCACGGCAATTGATGTTGGATAAAAATAAACAAATTGAACAAAAACAACTTGAGTCATACGATCAATTGTCTAAACGCCTCATCAAACACATTTATTTTTGTGTGGAAGAAAGTGATCGAACAAAAATGCCGATAAAAGAACTAGTTCTAAGCTTTTTTCTACATGTTTGTGGTCTTCATGAGTGGGAAGCAAATAATGTGGGTACACTCGTTTACTCCCTTGGTAAAACCAAAGATTGGAACAACGCCGGATTTGACCCCAGGAAAATTAAAAAAATTAAGAAGTTTCATCCATTCACCGAAAGATTTCAACAATGCCAAAAATGCTGTCATGATGTTGCACAAGAATTCATAACTGGTCCAATATACCCCGTATGCAAGCCCTTCATTGAGCTGTACAAAATAGCAACAACAACAACTTTTCTTGAAGATCTTTGCCATTTGAAGAGTGGCCGCGCAACAAGCATAGTTGAATCGTTTCATAACGTCTCCATAAAGTTCCGTCCTAAAAGAAGATACTATACCCGCTATGGTTTTCGGCTTCGGACAAGACTAGCAATAATTTCCTTCAATGAGAATATACGCGCCGAAAAACGGGGAGACAGAAAAATCATTGGTGAATACACCTATTTCTCTCGTTCCAAACAAGACACTACGACAAAGAAGAAGAAGAACGTATACGACGGATGGAAACGAGAAATTTTGGAAATAGTTTATGAAAAAGTGTTGCATCCCCAGAATATGCTCAATTTTGATCAAGACGATGAAAATGACGGAGATGATTTGATTTTTGATAATGAAGATGAAGATGAAGAAAACAACAACTTAGAAAAAGATTATAATGAGGAGGATTATGATGAAGAAGATTTTGAAGAAGAAGATGACTCTGATGGTGAAAGAAGGTAAAAATTGTATAAAAATGCATATACCTGCATACACAATATTTTAGATCTCCTTTTCCCCCAAGACAACCTCACCCTTATGGTCGATTGCAATTCCCATCTGACTCTGATGAAGATGAAGAAGAAGAAGAAAATGAACACAAAGAAGAGGAAAGTGAAAATGATATGGAATAAAGATTATTATATATTTTATATATTTATTTTATTTTATGTATTTATTTTATGGATAAACAATTTGATTTTGAATAAAAAATAATGAAAAAATGTGAAAAAACTTGCATATGTATGGTAAAATATACTAAAAATGGCTTATTTTTGCATTATCTCGGCCAAAAATGCATTTCATAAAAAATTTTTTGCATTTTGATATTTTTAGTAGTGTACTTTTTAAAATTGCCGCAAAAATTTTAAAAAATTTTGCAAAATTTTTCGAGAAAATCGTAAAAAATCGCTAAAAAACACCATTTTTTGGCATTTTGACCCATTAGGACTGCGTTTCAGGCTTTCTAAATGCTCGCAATCGATTTTTCAGGCGAATTTTACCCCCAAGAGGTCAGAAATACAAAAAATTGAACTTTTTCCTTCAAAATCGGATTTTCCCCCCATCGGTGAACCCCCCCTTTAAAGTAAAATTACTACTATACAGCTCAAGCAAGTGTCTAACAACCAAAAAATGATCGCGAAATGTTTTAGAGAGTAAAATAGAGATATGCAAAAATTTTATCAAAATTGGACAACGTTAAATTCGAGCCGGGATTCGAACCCGCGCCTATCAAGTGCAAATCAGTCACTTTACCCACTAGACCATAGGTACAATCCCCAAACCCTTCATGATATAGTACTCGTTTTGAAGCTCTTGGCGAGCTGAGTCGATTGGCGAAATTTATTTTTAATTTTGACCCAAGCCATGCTCTTTTCTGTTTTTTTTGCGCGCCGTTACTTGTACTTGATTAGTGACAAGTGATAAGTGACAAATTACAAAAATAAAGGGAAAATAAGTTGGCACCGACAAGTTGGCACTTGAAAAGTGACAAGTTCACTAAAGAGCCGACAACTACTCAAACACAATTTTGACAAGTGATCAGTCAAAAAAGTGACTAACCGCTTTTGCTTAGTCAGTTTTTTCGACAAGTGATAAGTGACAAACTTGTCGGCGTTTTAGTGAACTTGTCTTAGGGGTAAATATAAATGCTTTCTTTAGCGATTTTTTAAAAATTTTCAAGCTTCATATTTTAAAGAGGAAAGGTAAAAATCATGGCACTCCTCCGAAAAAAATTTTTTCTCAATACTTTTTGTAAAAGTACATTTCTAGGGGTAATTTTATGCTAGGAATCGATTCCGCGCATTCCCGAAGCATAAAAACGTTTCCCTGGAACTGTTTTCAAAATATGAAGCTTGAAAATTTTTTTAAAAATCGCTAAAGGAAGCCTTATAGTCCCTGAAACATGATCAAAGAAGCGTTTTCATGCTTCAGAAATATGCGCAATCGATTCCTCGCCTAGAAAAACCTAAGAATCGACGGTTTTCTCATAAAAATCCAAAAATGTTTGATTTTCGCTTCAATACACNTTCCTCGCCTAGAAAAACCTAAGAATCGACGGTTTTCTCATAAAAATCCGAAAATATTTGATTTTCGCTTCAATACACCCACCCAATTCCCTGAATCAGGGTCAAGGAATCGTTTTCATGCTTCGGGAATGCGCGGAATCGATTTCTCGCATAAAATTACTTCTAAAAATGTATTTTTTACAAAAATTTTCAAAAAAAATTTTTTTTTTCAGTATGTCTTTCAGTATGTTTATAACAAGTCATCTTCGGTCATATTACAGTTGTTTGGAAGGCAAGCAACGCTGCATTCGTTAATAGAACCATCACTTGACATCTATAAATAGAAAAGCTTAAGAAGCAAGCCATTTTCAATCGTCAGAAAATTTTTGATTCTAAAATTTTTCGAAATGAGCGTTTCGGAACACTTTATAAAATAAACTGGAAACCGAGCGTCTACAGCGCTTTAACTCGGCCTCGTTTCCGAGCGACGGTCCCAAGCGGAACTTCCGAGCGACACTCCCGGGCTATTCTCCGCGTCTTTTTATACTCATCTTGAAATTCGCATAAAATGTTTGGAGCTACTTCGGCTCTTCCCCCCCCCCCTCTCCCCCCATTGAACGTGGTCTAAAATCGAAAAATTTTATTTTTCGACATTTCTTCAAAAATGGTCCTATTAGGAGTAATTTTATGCGGGAAACACGTTGGCGATATTATTTTTGCGTACAGACGCTTCCAACGTTAGTCCGGACGACACACACATTATACTTTTAAATAATATCCTAGAACGAAATTTTCTTCATTTTAAGTATGTGAATTTAGCTTGAATTGCATTAAAATTTGTTCATTGAAACGATTGATAAAAGACTGCAAGATTCAACTACCTCTGCAAATTCCGGCTCGATAGTTGCACTATGAATCGAGTTGTCATGGAAGAGAGCTCTAATCTTCTCCGCTGAATTGATATAGTCACGAAGTGAACGATAACGAATATGAACAGTAGCAATAATCCTTTCTCCAACAAGCCGCCAAATATGGAATTCATGAACGGCTTCGACTCCATCGATCTGAAAATATTTCGTCAAATGGCACAGTACAGAGTCAGCTAACCTTGAACAATTCTTCTTTAAGCTCTTCAATCTTGAGAAAGTTGGGCGTTGTTTGAAGCAAAATTAAAGCAGTCTCGTGGACTAGTCGGAATGTGATAAAAATCATTAAAGCAACCAAAATCATACTAAAAAATAAATTAGATATGTTAAAGTATGTGTTAAAGGACCAGTCCACTTTTGAACCGAATTTTTGTTCAAACGTGGAAAAGAAAGTTCACGTTGGGGCAACCACTTTTTGCTTTGGAAGTAAATTCCAATTCGACAACCCTGAAGAGATATTTGACATACAAAATTGCATAAAACTTTTAAACGTGTTTGCGTATTGAAGCGAAGGGATTGGCACCATCTGAAATGTACTGTAACGAACTATAAAAAAGCTATTTTTACAAAGATCTTAAAATTTTCATAAAAAGGCAATTGCAGCACTTTTTATAACTCTATGAGACGAATAAAATGACACCAAAATTATCCGATTTGAACATTGTTTTAGGTTATCGAAACGAAAACATGAATCAGAATTTTCGTTTCAATAATCCAAAACAATTTTCAAATCGGATAATTTTGGTGTCATTTTATTCGTCTCATAGAGTTATAAAAAGTGCTGCAATTGCCTTTTTATGAAAATTTTAAGATCTTTGTAAAAATGGCTTTTTTATAATTCTTTACAGTACATTTCAAATGGTGCCAATCCCTTCGCTTCAATACGCAAACACGTTTAATATTTTTATGCAATTTTGTATGTCAAATATCTCCTCAGGGTTGTCGAATTGGAATTTACTTCCAAAGCAAAAAGTGGTTGCCCCAACGTGAACTTTCTTTTCCACGTTTGAACAAAAATTCGGTTCAAAAGTGGACTGGTCCTTTAAGCGTAAATATGCGAATTTTGTCTGAATTCAATCTAGACAAAATTTGCTTATTTAATTTGGCTCTATTGCAGTTTAGGAGTCCAAATAACTTTTAAGAGCCCACATTAAAATTTACGCTTGTAATCATCTTTGAGTTTCGACAAATTTTTTGTTCTAGCACGATGATCAACTTTCTCTCTAGAAGTTGATGGCATCTGTTCATCAAGTTCTTCAAAAATTTCAACTTCTTCGTCCTCAAAAGGCTGATTTTCATCCAAATTTACTGTTTCTGCTTCTTTAAAGGACCGGTCCAGTAAGTTACAATCATTTGAAAAAGGGATATATTCGGAAAGATCATGAAAAATAGAGCATTTTTTGTTTTTACGGCATGTTCTAAATCGTTGTAGCCTCCGAGATAATTGCGTTTAAAATTTTGAATTTGTGTACAAGCTCTTCGTTGTAATACACAAACTTTTTTGAATTTTTTGCGGAAAAATCGATTTTTTAAATTTTCATAAAATGAATATTGTAGCAATTTTTTATAGCTAAATGAGATGACACCAAAATTATCCAATTTGAACATTGTTTTGGATTATTGAAACGAAAACCCTGATTTCATGTTTTCTTTTCAATAACCCAAAACAATGCTCAAATTGGATAATTTTGGCGTCATTTTGTTCGTCTCATTTAGCTATAAAAAACTGCTACAATGTTCATTTATGAAAATTTAAAAAATTGATGCAAAAATCTATTTTTTCGCAAAAAATTCAAAAAAGTTTGTGTATTACAACGAAGAGCATGTACACAAATTCAAAATTTTCAACGCAATTATCTCGATAACTACAACGATTCAGAGCATGCCGTAAAAACAAAAAAATGCTCCATTTTTCATGATCTTTCCGAATATATCATTTTTCATATGGTTGGAACTGACTGGACTGGTCCTTTAATCTAGCCGAGGTCGTTTAGAGAAGAAAATCTCAAGCGTAGTTTGAGAAGATATGTTGTTACTCCCATCAGACAAGTATTTATGTCGATTGGACTCTTAAAAGTTATATGGATTCGTAAAAGTTGATTGGACTCCTAAACTGTAGTGTTGTGCAATTTACGTAAATTATGTAAAATATTCATTCTGGTAAAATCAAATCCACTTAGGTGGAATTCGAACCCGAGACCACTAGACTCGAATCCAGGGAGCACCACCACTGAGCCAAGTGCACGCTAAAACACTCAGGCGTTCATTCTTTTCAAAAAATGCAATTTTCTCGGGTTTCCTGAGCTTTTTAGGGCCCCGAATAGACTTCACTAAACTCCTAGGCGTAATTTTTCACGAGGAATCGAATGAGCCCACTATCATTTCATAAAAAACGCAGGAAATTCGAGAAAATGGGATTTGTTCAAAACATTTTCAAAAAAATCCCATTTTCTTGAGTTTCCTGTGGTTTTCATGAGACGATAGTGGGCTCATTTGATTCCTCGTGAAAAATTACGCCTAAGGGTTTGGTGAAGTTTATTTGGGGCGCTAAAAAACTCAGGAAACCTGAGAAAATTGCATTTTTTGAAAAAAAATGGACTCCTGAGTGTTTTAACGTGAACTTGGCTCAGTGATAGTGCTCCCCGAATTCGAGTCTAATGGTCTCGGGTTCGAATCCCATCTGAGTCGATTTGATTTTGAATATTTTACATAATTTACGTAAATTATGTAAATTTACAACAGGACCCATGTAGAGCTGCACAACACTACTAAACTGCAATAGAATCTTCTGCACAACACTACTAAACTGCAATAGAATCTTTAATTTTACCTAAGAACAGGACCCATGTAGAGCTTCAACCAATCATAACCCGGAACAAGATAAGAAACCAACGCTGTCACAATAACAATAACTGAGCCAATAGCATTACTTAAAACATGTAAGAAAACAGCGCGCATATTGAGCTGACCACCATGTCCTAAAATGTATTTATGGGTTTTTGATGGTACCTACAGGGTATTTCAAAAAGACCTCTATTTGGTCATTTTTTGGCGAAAATTTAAAAAAAATTTTCTCCAAAATGACTCATTAGGGGTATTTTATACGAAAAATCGATTGCGCGCACCAAAAAACCTTGAAAACGCCTCCCAGCCCATGAAATATCCAATTTTCGTGTTTTCAAATAGGAATTCCTACTGAAAAATATAAAAATTGGATATTTCCTGTGCTGGGAGGCAGTTTCAAAGAGTTTCGATGCACACAATCGATTTCTCGCATAAAAATATCCACAATTAGTCATTTTGGAGAAAAAATTTTTTGAAAAATTTTCGCCAAAAATGACCAAATGGCGGTTTTTTGGAACACCCTGTTTATTTCATACCCCCAACTTTTCTCGGCTCCATCATAACAGAATCTTCAGCTGCTTCTCGATCCGCTAGAGTAAAAGCTCTATCTTCATGCGAAGTAACTAAATGTGATATCTCGCCTGCATCCATCGTGCGGATTTTTTCCGACTTGGCAACTCGGTCCACGTGAACATGTCCACCATAACTAGGACCTAAATAAATTTTTTTAAATTGTTGAGTTCCCATACCATGGAATAGAGTCAATCCAATAAGGTTGATCAACAAGCCAATGACGCCGACAATGAAGACATTGCGCGGCTCTTGGATCATTTCTGGTTCGAAAATTCGAGTGATAGATTCGTTAAAGATGTCGAAACATAACGCCAGTAAGAAAACACCGTTGACTAGCGCACCAAGAACTTCAGCTCGAACCCAGCCAAAAGTATTGGATTTGGTGCTACACTCGGCTATCTATAAATATACAGGGTGGCGCAGAAAAGTTCCATTATACCATTTTTTCATGACTTTTGGACCCAAAATTTTTTTCTCCTAAAAATGATCCTTTAGGGGTAATTCGATGCGGATAAAATCGATTGCACGCATTCCCGACGCCTGAAAATGCTTCTGGTCATTTTTTGCGTTTTCAGGCGTTTTCGCGCTTCGTGAATGCGTGCAATTGATTCTCCCGCATCGAATTACCCCTAAAGGATCGTTTTTAGGAGAGAAAAAAAATTTGGGTCCAAAAGTCATGAAAAAATGGTATAATGGAACTTTTTTGCACCATCCTGTATTTTTTATATGAAACGTACCTTAGTACATTTATATGCAATCCCGAATGCCATAACATCACTGGGCATATAGAATGAATATACGATGAGTTCTAAAGAATGCGAAACATAACCAGTGAAAAACCCTAGCCCTTTGAATAAAATTGTCATAGTCAGCATCACGACAAGTCTTGAAGCATTGGACATGGATTTCCTTTTACGTCCATGATGTTTATGGGATTTGTTTTTGCGATTTGAAGGAATTTCATTTGTTTCATTACCATCTTTATGTGGATCTTCGTGAGAATGGCTTTTACAGCTTAGGCACATTTTGGAAGTGCTTGATGTTGATTTGATGCCGAAGGATCTAAAAGAACAAAATAGGATGTGAGACAGTGATGTAGCCAGCCTCCAAGAATGGGAAGGGAAGCTTTTCAAACAAATTTTTTTACCTTCGCCCTCTTGTTTTTTCAAAAATTTAGGGTAAATTTTTCCACAAAAAAGTTTGTGTATTACAACGAAAACATGTACATAAATTCAAAATTTCAAACGCAATTTTCTCGAAAACTACAACAATTCAGAACACGCCGTAAAAAAAACAAAAAATGCTCCATGAACTTTCCGAATACAGTCAAACCTCCGTTTAGCCATACCCCTCCGGGGTAGGGTGACTGCTGCCAAAGAAATCGCTTGGCAACATTCCCTTCTTCAACAGCGCGGATGATTTTTTTTCAACAGCGCGGATGATTTCTCTCATTTAAAATTCGGATAATGGTCGGTCTAGGGATTCCGCATTTCTTGGCCAATCCGCTTTTGCTGCTAGTTTCTGATTCCCTAATAATTCGCAATTTATCCTTCAAAGAAATACATTTTCGATTTGGCTTTATCGGAGTTTTCGGTATTTTTTAAAACTATAAATATGTGTATAAATTGCACATAAAATAAATTTAAATAAAGAAGAAAAGAAAAGCGAAATTTTTACAAAAATGATCGTTTTTAAGCTGCAAATGCTCAAAAAATTACATATTTTTGAAATGACTATTTTTGAGACTGAATTACTATTTTTCGTGATCGGGCCCGACAACTCGCGCACTCGAACCCTTTGCGATCCGACTTTTTGGCCGCCCTTTTTTGGGTGGCCGACCGAATTTTCGGTACGCGCTACGCGGCCACATCCCGAATTGGGGGACATACATGTTCAAAGGGAGGGATACCTTCCCATCCCCCACCACTCATCCACCGGGAATTTTTAAAATTTTGCAAACAAAATCATATGGGGAACCAAGATAATTTTGATATAATTTCATTCATCCAAGTTGTCGAAAATATATCTCTGTATTAGGTATATTGCCCAAATATTTTATTGCATTCATAATAATGAAAAAACTTTATGCTTGGATATACTCAGAATGCAAGTCTTTCGCTAGCGAAAGACGACTCAACGAAGAATGTGGAGCAGATCCAGCAAGCAATAGTGATCTTGTTAACAAAGCCATGATCGGCAATTAGAGAAATCATATAGTCCCATCAAGCACAAAAGTCAAAGCGCACGAATTGCGGTGGCCAAAGAGCCTAAGAAGCCCTCGGCGATTCATCGAGATGATAAAAGACGATCCGATTACAAAAAGCGAAATCAGTCGTATAAAAGTCTAAGAAAAGCGTCAAGGTTCTCATTTATGCTTCGCTCAGACGTTCTGGATGGTCGGCTCCTTGCCTCTAGCTCAAACTCCTTAATGTTCACTTCCGTTTTATGGATTACGTGTGCATTTATTAGAAATATAATGCGTTTTTAGAGGTCCCTCTCTGATTGGATATACTCAGGTGCAACCGCCTGAACCAGCTATCAAATTATCAAACTCGTTAAAGCGCTTATTTTAACATCAAGTGAAGTTCGAAGCCTCATGCGCCGAGTTGTAACTGATCCACCAAAAACCTCAACTGTTGCATTTTTTTGGTCATAATTCGTCAAAACACATCGATTGGTTTTGATAAATTCGTGATATCTCTGTATTAGGTATATTACCCAAATATTTTATTGCATTCATTTCTCCAGATAATAATCTAACTTTTTACAATGAAACTGAAAAATGATGGGTGGACGCTTTTTCATATACGGGGGCTACAAGACTTAAGAATATCCCTATACTTGGGAAATCAATGTGTTTTCTACTGATTTTATAACTTTTTGGAAAATTTCTTTTTTAATAAAAAAAAGTCATTTTTAACCAAAAATCGTCAAAAAATGGCTATTTTTGCCAAAACAAATTGTTGTAAATTAACTACATTAGCCTTATTATGCTTAGAGAAGATAAAAGTTTGGTTAGCTATTTAAAAATCACATCCCATGTACGTTTTATACGCTCACTTAAAGGAAGGTCCTATTTATCTCGGGGACTCCACTTAAGGACCACTTCTCAAATCTCAGTTTTTTCTGGTCATTTTCTATGAGCGACCACAGTTTCTGGCGCCATTTTTTGCGGCGAGTCCGAATTTCGCAAAAACAATATAAGTTTGTCCTCAAGAAACCATAGAAAAATTGAAAAAACAACTTAAAATATAAGCAAAAACCGGCCATTTTTGTTGTTTAAGGACAGAATGTTGTTTTTTCAATTTTTCTATGATTTCTTGAGGACAAACTTATATTGTTTTTGCGAAATTCGGACTTGCCACAAAAAATGGCGCCAGAAACTGTGGTCGCTCGTAGAAAATGGCCAGAAAAAACCTGAGATTTGAGAAGTGGTCCTTAAGTGGAGTCCCCGAGGTAAATGAGACCCCCTCCCCTTTAAAGCTTAGGCCTAGGCCTAAGCCATAAAGTTGCCCAAATAAATAAAGTTGCCCGGTTAAATAGCATTGTATTTCAATAGTTTTATACCTTTGTATAAAAACGAAACGGTGGGTTTCGTTTACTGTCGTTTTGACTGGAATTATTTATTTAGTCACTGAACCCACTTTACAAGCTAATTTTTCTTGTCACAGCTGGATTTACTGGATTTATTATGAACCTTTATACAGTAATCATATTAATAAAACGTAGAAAGGAAATTGTATCAAGTAATATCATAAATACAAAAGAAAGTGAAATTAAACTATTTCTGTTTGCTCTTTTTTTATTTATAATGCACTTGGGTGTGATGGTACTCAGGGTAAGATTTTTGATATCTAATTTATGATATAACTTATTAGATTATGTTTTTGAACGTAGCAGCTATGAGCGCCAAAACAACTGATTTTTTAGTGGAGTTCGATAATTACTTGGCGGATGCTTTATGTCTATCACCACCCTGGTTTTTGATTCTTTTAAGTAAATCGATGCGAGATGAATGTCTGAAATGGTTCGGTTGTTATCGTGAAAATACCGTACAGATTTTTGTCTACAGCTCAATGAATGTCTAGACTATAATAATTGTCATTTTTGGTTGCAATAAACGTATAAATCAAAACAAGAATTATATTTAAAACACATTCCGCGAGAAAGCCGAGCTTCAGATGTTACAAAAAATTTTCCATCGCTGAACGAAAATTTGGCGTTGTAAAGCGATTTGAATTGAGCTATGTATTGACACGAAAACTCCGAATTTTTGGCACTATAACTTTCGCCACGAATTTCGCCACAGCAACTTTCGCCACGTAACTTTCGCCACAGCAACTTTCGCCACGTAACTTTCGCCACAACAACTTTCGCCACAACAACTTTCGCCACATAACTGATTTGCAATAAATATTTATATAATGACACGAACGTGGTTGTGGCGAAAGTTGATTTTCGAAAGTTACGTGGCGAAAGTTATAGTAAAATGGCAACGTGGCGAAAGTTGCTGTGGCGAACATGAAACGTGGCGAAAGTTATAGTGCCGAATTTTTCATTTTAAAAATACGCTTAATTTAAAAAAATGAAAAATTCAGGGTTTTCGTGTCAATACTCCAACTAATTCAAATCGTTTCACAACGAGTCGTTTTGCAATACGAACGGTAATCAATCAATCGGAGCTCGTCTACATGGGGAGGGAGGCCACCCACGTGATTTTTTTTCAAAAAAATTTTTTCTCAAAAATGACTTATAGGGGTAAAAATACTTGAAAAATCCAAAAAAAGCACTCCCGACGCATGGAAAAAAATCTCTGACCCTTGTATGCGCTTTTTTACAGGATTTCACCTTGCTATCGGATCATCAGCACCCCAGCTGAAACCCTGTAAAAAAGCGCATACAAGGGTCAGAGATTTTTTTCCATGCGTCGGGAGTGCTTTTTTGGATTTTTCAGGTATTTTTACCCCTATATAGGTCATTTTTGAGAAAAAAATTTTTTGAAAAAAACCACGTGGGTGCCCCCCCCCCCATGTAGACGAGCTTCCAATTTTTATTTAAAACACGTTCCGCGAGAAAGCCGAGCTTCGGATGTCACAAAAATGTTTTCATTGCTGAACGAAAATTTAGTTCGATATTCTAATAGAACTCACCGAGTTATGCAACTTTTATTCTATGCTCCCGACCCGGCGACGTCTCCTCTTGGCGCTATGGTCCCTAGAAGTTGGTGGAAACGGCCATTTGTCGACCAAACTTGGATCGGCCCTAAGTCAGTAAGTCTTTTAGCTTTCGGGAAACGATCTTTTGCATTTTGTAGCTGGGGATTGGGGCTTCATTTTATGACAAAACCACCTTGACCCCGGACAATTACATAATTTTTTACTTAGCGTGTTCGTGTCTATTTCGGGTACTTTGGCTGAGTTGAAGCCAATTTACGTTAATTTTCGGGACATTTGTGTATATTCGGCTAAGTAAAAAATTATGTAATTGTCTGGGGTCAAGGTGGTTTTGGCATAAAATGAAGCCCCAATCCCCAGCTACAAAATGCAAAAGACCGTTTCCCGAAAGCTAAAAGACTTACTGACTTAAGGCCAATCCAAGTTTGGTCGACAAATGGCCATTTCCACCAACTTCTAGGGGTCATAGCACCAAGGAGTGAGGTCACCAGGTCGGGAGCCCAAAGTTGCATAACTCGATGGGTTCTATCAGATTATAAGCCTAAATCTAGGGGCGATAGCGCCAAGGGGGGACGTCGTGGGTGGGGAAATTTTCAAATTTCAAATCGTTTCAACTTTTAGCTAGAGTCAACCATTTTCGGAGATCTTGTTATTAAAAGTTGCGTGAGAACGTAAATAAAATTTACTTTGACACTAAAAATTTTTGGACCCACTTCAAAAATATAATTCTTATTATAAGACGTGTAAAAAAGCTAACTTCCCTCGTACAAAATTTTCTCGAAAATTTTTATTTGAAAAAATACTTGAAGGCATTAGTTGTTGGCCCATCGAGCGTTTCCATGTTTGAGTTGGCGTTTCACTTGTCGAAACGAATTATTTTATCTATTGTTATTTTGATACACACGATGAAACAAATAAACAAAAATCAAGAGTTTTTGGAAAAATATCATTACGAATATTATTCTTGTAATGTTATCTAAACTTTTCATCTTAGCTTCACTGGGCCTGGTAAGGCAAAGGGGTTTGTGGCTGACCCAAAATTTATGCAGTGATCCAAAACATAAGGGTTCCCCTTATGATTTTTTTAAATTTCAAAAAATATGAGCAAAATCATAATGTTCCCTTTTATGATTTTTTCCAAAAAATTTTCATTTTTGAGAAATTTTTTCAATTTTTGGTGAATTTTCAATTTCAATTCAACGGGGGGTATAGAGGCAAATCCTAAAAATTTACGAGGGTCCATTTTTTCTCCTGCCTAGGTGTGATTGTATCTAATAACAACTTATATAGCTAGTCCACAGCTTGGACAAATTTTCATTGCAAGAATGCGGTGTTGAAAGAGGATGTTGGGCATTCCCACCCAATTGTATTGATGAAACTTGTGACGGTTTGGTTCGATGGGTTTATAATGGAACGAACCTTCTGCTTCAATTTCAGGCCTTTTCTATTCAAAAATTTGAATTAATCGTTGAGTTTAGGCTAAAGATGTTTTGTTGGTGGAAGCTGGTCGATATTTAGCGGTTGGCTTTTCAAATGACTCGATGATGGTTTGCTCTTTAAGGTTATAGAATTTTCATTCAATTTAGGGTAATGATACCGTGTTTGAGTGTGTTTTTGATCAAAATGGCATCGGTGCGGCCTATATTTCACACAATGAGGCAACTTACAACTTTCAACTTCTAAATGTAGGCTTAGACGAAACGCTTCCTTGACCCTGGTTCAGGGAATGGATTCGGTGTATTGACGCGAAAATCGAAAAATTTCTGTTTTCGTCCGGAAAGCATCCTTCGCATTCCCGAAGCATGAAAACTCTTTCTTGATCCTGATTCAGGGAATGGATTCGGTGTATTAACGCGAAAATCGAAAAAATCTCTATTTTCGCCCGAGGTAATTTTATGCGGGGAATCGATTGCACACATTTTCTCAGCATGAAAAAGTTATCTTGACCCTGATTCAGGGAATGGACTTGGTGTATGGGCGAAGAAAGAAAAATTTTCGCGTCAATACATCGAATCCATTCCTTGAATCAGGGTCAGGATAATTTTGTCATGCTTAGAAAATGTGCGCAATCAATTCCTCGTATAAAATTACCCTCAGATGGATGCTTTCAGGGCGAAAATAAAAATTTTCGCGTCAATACACCTAATCCATTCCCTGAATCAGGATCAAGGAAGCGTCTTCATGCTTCGAGAATGCGCACAATCGACTCCCCGCATAAAGTTACCTCTATATGGGTCATTTTAGTAAAAAATTTTCCGGTCCCAAAAAATTTTTCTTGCCCCAAAAATACACTTTTTTAAAGCTCTCCCTGTAATAATCGTTTTCATCAAACCACAATCACAAGTCACAGCTGATGAAAATGATGAAAAAAGTACGGGAAAGTAGAAAAAAGCAAGACTTCATAGCGCAATTGGTAGAGCGGCGCAACCGCCATATTGAACGGGGAGGGTTCAATACCCGGAAGTTAAAAATCGAATAAAAAAATATCGATATTCATGAAATCGATATTCACGGTCCCCCTTTGAACATGTATGCCCCCTCGCTATGTGCTTGAGCATAATCCATTTAGGCGTCACAAGAAATGATCGCAAGAAGTTCGGCTGACTTAGAAGATGGTTGGATGAAATGCGAAATTGATCTCAATTTGTTATCGAAGGAAAAGGTCGATGAACAAGAAAGGAATTTGGTGTATATCATTTTATAAATTCCTCCTCTAATATACAGTTTAGATACCCGAACTTCAAGATGACGAATGGACACTGTTATTTGTTAGAGGCTTAGCTATTCCAGAAAGTATAGCACACAATTCTTATAATTAAAGACAAAAAACCCAAGACAAAAAAATTTAGCTGGTGAAAAAGTCATGCATTCATTAACACCCGGTGAGTTGTTTCCCTGGTCAACTGGTGAGAAGGTACGCTTCTGTGAGAAATGTCCAGACAAGTTTAAGACTGTCATCAAAATGCAACAACAGCAAATCTGAATAGATAAACAAAAAAATTGATTTACATGTTTTCGTTGTAATACACAAACTTTTTTAATTGTTTCCAGTAGGGAAAAAAGTTGCTATTTTTGATATTCGGAAAGTTCATGAAAAATGGAGCATTTTTTGTTTTTACGACATGTTCTGAATCGTTGTAGTTTTCGAGAAAATTGCGTTTGAAATTGCCCATGTTTTCGTTGTAATACACAAACTTTTTTGAATTTTTAATCGATTTTTTCAATTTTCATCAAATGATCATTGTAGCAATTTTTTATAGCGAACAAAATGACACCAGAATTATCCAATTTGAAAATTGTTTTGGGTTATTGAAACGAAAACATGAATCAGGGTTTTCGTTTCAATAACCCAAAACAATGTTCAAATTGGATAATTTTCGTGTCATTTTGTTCGTCTCATTTAGCTAGAAAAAATTATAGCTACAATGTTCATGTTATGAAAATTTAAAAGATCGATGAGAAATTTTAAAAAGTTTGTGTATTACAACGTACACAAATTCAAAATTTCAAACGAACCATCTTGAAAACTACAACAATTCAGACACATCCAACAAAAACAAGACAATGGCAACTTTTTTCCCACTGGACTGGTCCTTTAACCCATTTTTACCGATAAATCGTATAAGAGGGCTAGTTGATCGAAAAGGTCACCCCTGGGGGTTTTCTATACGGGAGAATCGATTCCACATATTCTCCGAACCCTGGAAATGCTATCTTGATCCTGATTCAGGAAAGGCAAACTATATATTGAAACGAAAATCGAAAAATCCTAATGGTCCAAGAGGAGGATCAGGGCCTATCCCAAAAAATGGGACATGCCGGCAAAAACGGTTTAAAAACTGCCTTGTCGCGTATACAATATTTTGTTAGTGTCAAAAAATTGAATGATTTATGACTTTTCAAATTATACTTTTATGCCGGTCATATTTTTATTTTCGATAAAAATCAATCGAGTGCTATAAATCATGTTCAAGTTATCAAGATCTCTTAAAACGTCAAACTTGTCTTCTATAAAACAAAAATGGCAGGCACTCTTTTACCTTTTTTTCGAAAAATTTTGTGCAAAAAAATTGCAAAATTTCTCAATTTTTACTTTGTGCAAAAAAATGGCTATAAGAGGAATTCGAACCCGTGACCTTTGTGACGAATAAGCCGCTGCTTTGTCACTGCACCACCGATGCTTGTTGATAGAGAAACGTCTTTTCAAACCAAGTACTAGTATAAAAAAGGTCGAAAACATCTATATTTTCCCTGAATCAGGGTCAAGGAAGCATTTTCAATGTTCGGGAATGCGCGCAATCGATTTCTCGCATCAAATTACCCCCAATAGGGTCTTTTTTGTGAAAATAAATTTTTTCTAGATGCGGCTACAAAGTACATTCCCGTTAAAATGATTGGACTTTTATATAGATTCTAGACCAAAAATACCTCCAAAATTGTCAAAAGTCGGTAGGCTTAGGCCTAAGATTAAGCCTAGGCTTGGGCTTAGGTTTAAGCCTAAACCTAGGCTTGGGCTTAAGCTTAAACCTAAGCCTAGGCTTAGGCTTAAGCCTAGGTTTGGCCTTAGGCTTGGGCTTAGGCTTAAGCTTAAACCTAAGCCTATGCTTAGGCTTAAGCCTAAGCCTAGTCTTGAGCTTAGGCTTAGGCCTAGGCTTGGGCTTAAGCTTAAACCTAAGCCTATGCTTAGGCCTAAGCCTAAGCCTAGTCTTGAGCTTAGGCCTAGGCTTGGGCTTAGGCTTAAACCTAAGCCTAAGCTTAGGCTTAAACCTAAGCCTAAGCTTAGGCTTAAGCCTAAGCCTAGGCTTGGGCTTAGGCCTAGGCTTAAGCCTAAATTTTGGCTTGTCTTGGGCTTAGGCTTAGGCTTAAGCTTAAACCGAAGCCTAGGCATGGGCTTATCTTAAGCTTAAACCTAAGCTTAAGCCTAGGCTTGGGCTTAGGCTTAATCCTAAGCTTAAGCCTAGGCTTAGGCCTAAGATTAAGTCCAAGCCTAAGCCCAAGCCTAAGCCTTTCAGATAAAACTAGTTTTATCAGAAAAATTGATTTTCAAATAAAACGGTAACATATATATTCAGAAAGTTCATGAAAAGTTGAGCATTTTTTGTTTTTACAGTAAATTCTGAATCGCTAACTACAATTGAGATAATCGCGTTTGAAGTTTTGATTATTTATTACAACGAAAACCCTGATTCAATAAAAGTTGTTTATTGACACGATTTATAGATCATTTAAACAGTTTTCACATACAGATCTTTTCTCCTCTAGTTCATCTTAACGAGGAGTGTGTTTTTCAAACTCAATAAAGTGAGTTATGAGCTAGCCACTCATTCTCTCGAGTATGCATAATTTCAACTTCATTAACCAGATTAGCTATGCGTGAGACCGTGCTGAGTGATTGTTTTCCGTTCGTATTGAAGTACCGTTTGAAGAGCATGTCATCCTCTCGGCTTACCGGTGTACTTAGCCGGAAATAGCTAGTGCTGTGAAAGCTGTATGAGTGACGACACGATTCTCTGTGGGCTAAAAACAGTTTTCACATACCGAATCTTCTCCCTCCTCTAGTTCATTTAAACGAGAAGAGAGTGTGTTCCTCCACGTGCGAATGCCTGTATATTATTTGCTTTGATAATCGTTAATTTGTTTGCCCACCGACTTCTATCTTCTCTTTCGGTGGTTACCTTCGGAGTGTTCCTATCCCAATCTTGAGGGTCTGGGGCGAACTCGCCAAAGAAAAGACCCCAAACGGTTTGTCCGTAAGTCAATCTGTCGTGGCCATATAGCCGAAAGTGAAGAAAGAAAAACCGAACTCTTTCTACTCGTTCTCTCCCCTCCATTTGTAGCAAGAAAACGGGGCCAAACTCTTGCACCTTAAACCATTCTTCGTTCCGTGCGCCACTGACGTCGAAAAAGTCACAGACATAAAAAAGAGTGACAGTCCGATGGGAAGATCGTGGGAGAGGTGCTGATCAGGAAAAAATATCGCAGTGCAGAGATAGGCACCAAATGGTCGTGTGTGTTGTGTGCAGACAACCACACCACTAAGAGAGACGATCGATGGGAAGATCGTAGGAGAGGTGCGGAAGAATGGTGCTGGCCTTCTATGTCGCCCTGCTAGCCAACGTCTTTCTTGTTCGTGCCNAATGGTCGTGTGTGTTGTGTGCAGACAACCACACCACTAAGAGAGACGATCGATGGGAAGATCGTAGGAGAGGTGCGGAAGAATGGTGCTGGCCTTCTATGTCGCCCTGCTAGCCAACGTCTTTCTTGTTCGTGCCTCTCTCAGTCTCTCACCATCATACAACAATCTGCCACCGTTTGTGAAATGATCGTCGCGAGCGTAGACGGCGCGCCACACAGGAAGGCAGTCTTTCTTGTCTGCGGTGATCGACAGACGACAACGGCCTCGTTTCTCTTCTTTTCGTTCGTTCGTATTGGCCGTTGGTAGTAGTAGTGGAGCGAGCGTTGGTATTTTTCGTCGCCGTCGAAGCTGCAGTTCGCACATCCGTCTCCTTCATTCCGCCACCGCCGATATCATTCCTCTCAATTTGTTTTGTACAGTCGTCGTTGATAGTCTCCGGTCATTGTCCTTCGCTAATTTTCATTTTATGGGCTGTCTTTCTTAGTTGTTGCATTCCTGTACGTAGCTATATAATCGTTTATTCTTGTGTATGGCCAATTCCTATTTGTACGTTTCTATTAGGCCAAATTTCTATTAGTTTATATTCTTGTCTAGGCCCAATTTCTTCTATTAGCTATTCAAGGAGAGANCTATTTGTACGTTTCTATTAGGCCAAATTTCTATTAGTTTATATTCTTGTCTAGGCCCAATTTCTTCTATTAGCTATTCAAGGAGAGAAAGAGAGAGAGGAACGCCGCTTGGATGGGTCTGGTTAGTTCTCGTGTTTTTTACAGCTTCATGAGATCATTCCAGATTCATCTCAGAGGCGATCCCAAAATTGTGTTGCGACTCTTGGGATTGAGTAAGTTTTATTTTTACGTAAATAAGTTAACAAAAATAACCATTTTGGTGATGGTATCAATTTTTGAATATAAGGACCTGTAAACTTTTTTTTCGATTTTTGAGGAATTTTTCGATTTTTGATGAATTCATCAAAAATCGACAAATTCGTCAAAAATCGAAAAATTTGAAAAATTTATCAAAAATCGAAAAATTTGTCAAAAATTGAAAAATTCGTCAAAAATTGAAAAATTCCTCAAACATCGAAAAATCCGTCAAAAATTTGAAAAAAAAAGTTTTCACGAAAAAAATAGCGCCATCGTATTCCTCGCATAAAAATGTAGATATACAAAATCTTTTATGACTTTTGACAATAAAATAAAAAATGACTTTTGGGCGCGGGATCGAACCCGCGCCCTATGAGTTAATGCAAAGCGCTTTAGCCACTAGATCATAGGCAAAACCCACAAAACCCCCATGATATGGTACTCGTTTTGAAGTCCTCGGCGAGCTGACAAGAGATAATCAACACGAATTTCACAAAATCAAATATACATGAAATTAGTATTACTCATAAGCAATCACTATGCAAAATTTCAGAGGCGGACCTGCGGTCCATCCAGAGATAGACCCCGTATAACATATAGTCTTAGATTAGCCTTAGGCTTAGTTTTAGGCTTACAAGGGATGATCAACTTAGGAAACGCGAATTATACGAAATCAAATATACAGGAAATTAG
>OZJO01017476.1:0-11683 GCA_900406225.1 Acrobeloides nanus | reverse complement strand
TACCCCCCTCACCACTCATCCTCGGACCTTCCGCCTTTATAGTCATTCATCCATCCATCATGAGGGTTCGTGTACCCTCCCCCTCCAATTCATTCATCATATAAATTTTTGAATATTTTATCATGTACCCCCTTGTATCCCCCCTGAAAGGCCATTCAGCCATCCATCCTGAGGGTCCGATGTATCCCCCCTACTGGTAAACTATTCCTATTAGGGCTAATTTTATGCGGGGAATCGATTGCGCGCATTTCCAACGCTTGAAAACGCTTTCTGTGACCCTGAATCAGGTAATCAGAGTGTGTGTATTGAAGCGAAAATCGAAATTTTTTTGATTTTCTGGGGGTAAATTTATGCAGGGAATCGATTGCGCGCATTCCTGAAGCTTGAAAATACTTCCCTGATTCAGCGAATCGGGGTGTGTATATTGAAGCGATGACCCATTTTTGCTATAATATATCACTTTTTCTTTGATTCTGGATCAGGGAAGCGTTTTCAAACTTCGGAATAGTCCCCACATAAATTTATCCCAGAAAATCATTTTCAAGTAGAAAATTTAAAATTTTTCGATTTTCGCTTCAATACACACACTCCGATTCCCTGATTCAGGATTAGATAAGATTTTTCAAGCGTTGGAAATGTGCGCAATTGATTCCCCGCATAAAATTAGCCTTTGAAAAAAACTTTTCGAGTCGAAAAAACATGAAAAAATCGCCCAAATTCCGCTCTTTTATACACCCTGTACATAAAACTGGAGATTGAGCTCGGGAGTACCTGTGGCGCTCGGCATTCGATAGTGACCAGGGCTGCAGCAGAACAGGTTCAATGGCCAGAACCGGAATCGTCGAGTACGGGAACGGAACTACAGTCTTGGTCGAGACTAGGGCTGTAGCAAAACAGGTTCAATGACCGGAACCGGGATCGTAAAAAGATTATATCAAACAAGAACATTTGGAATATGTTTTTAAAAGTCCTCCTTGACGTCGTCGATTTGATGAGGCAACTGCTCAGAAGTTTGCTGCACATGGGAAAGTTTTCTCGTGGAGCGAATTTTCCGATCGCTAGCTACGGACCCGGAACCGAGACAAAGGAATTTAACGGAACCGGAACTACAGTTCCACTGCAGCCCTGGTAGTGATGCGTCGAAATCGAAATTTGGGGGTCGAAATAGAGACTAAATCGAGGTCGAAAATATAAAAGATTTTTAGGAATTCTTGATTCAAAACGTCGACACCTAGATTATTGTTGTGATGTGGAGCAGAATGCCGTCGACAGGCTTTTGTTTCATCCAGTGAGCAGAAAAATTTATCTGTCTAATGAAGCCTTTTGCTTTTAGAGAAAACTACATCCACCAATTTATGAAGAGGCAGTCAACAATTTGAATACGCATCGAGCTAGCGATCGGAAAATTCGCTCCACGAGAAAACTTTCCCATGTGCAGCAAACGTCTGAGCAGTTGCCTCATCAAATCGACGACGTTAAGGAGGACTTTTAAAAACATATTCCAAATGTTCTTGTTTGATATAAACTTTTTAAATTATTTATTATGAAATTGGACAAAAGTTTTCAGATCCGACTGAGACTAGAACCCGGAACTCCTGGCTACCATCCAAGTGTACTACCATTGTGCTACCGAGAGCTACAATTGATGCCCGTTAATTGGTAAATACTAGAAGGTGTATTTTTTACTACTCACACTGTGATTAAAGTCCGTTTCCGCCGTCTATGGGAAAAAAGTTTGGGAACGATGGCCAAGTGGTACAAAGCGCCGCCCGTCCGATCTGGCAAGTTAAACTACGTTGGGCCCGCAGGTTCGATCCCACTATGGCAAAGTTTTGATTTTCAAAAAAACTTCTTTTACAAAAAATGAAGCAAAATTTTTTTGAATTTTTTGCTCTATTTTTTGTAAAAGAATTTTTTGAAAATAAAAATTTTGCCCTAGCGGGATTGAACATGCGGGCTCAACGTTGCTTAACTTGCCAGATCGGATGGGTGGCGCCTTGGTCCACATGATCATCGCCCGGACTTTTTCCCATTGGCGCGGAAATGGACTTTAACACCTGTGATCCATCCGACCGATTAACAATCCGTCTTGTAATGTTAATCGGTCGGACGGCACACAGATGTTAATCACAGTGTGAGTAGTGGAAAATACACCGCCAAGTATTTACCAATTAACGGGCATCAGTTGTAGGTCTCGTAGTACAATAGTAGTGCACTTGGACGGTAGCCAAAAGCCTGGTCCAGGTTCGAGTCTCGATCGGGTCCGAAAATTTTTGCCCAATTTCATATACCTGTATTTCCACGTTCTCGGCCTGGTAATAATCTGATCTCTAAAAATATTTCAAAAAATGGGAAACTATTTATTGTTAGAAAAATATTATACAGAGTGAGTAAACAGTCATCTATATAATTAAAAAACGCCTAAATTTGCATAAAAATTGGAAAAATCGTATTTCCTGAGGGTTTGGAGTAATAAAAACATCAAATTCGTGTTTTTTGGGCTAAAAATACCCCCAGAGACTCCGATATGGACCAAAAAATCAATTTTTTCAAAAAATGTTCAACTATCAGAAAATGTTCACCATAGTCAAGAACGGTGGAAGATGTGGAAATTTATACGAAAGAAGTCAAATAAAGATGTTTTTGATCCTCTTGATTTCAATGGAAACACTAACACTATTTTTGATATAAAAACGACTAGATCTCATAGTTTTCAAGCTGCCAAAACTTTTGCATATTCAATGGTATCATGCTAAAATCTGCCTGTTTACATAAAAACCGGGAAAATTTGGTATATATAGCAAGTCGATTTCTTTATATACCAAATTTTCCCGCCGGCATCCCTGCGTGGTCGTTATGTCCAAAGATTGTTTATTGACACGATTAAATACATCATTATAAAATTCAAAATCCTTGAACGTTTAGACAAAACTAAATACAACATTGGGAACTACTGTCGATCAGCGACCGCATTGAACGTGAATTTTTTCGAAAAAATTTTTTTCCGATTTTCTTGTAAAAACCGACTTTTTAGGGTAATTTCTAGGTGAAAAATCGATTGCGCGCATTTTCGAAGCATGAAAAATTAAGTTTGACCCTGAAAATCAGGGTAGAACTGCGTTTCGACGCGAAAATTTTTTTCGTATTTTCTTCTAAAGACTAATTTCTAGGCGAAAAATCGAATGCGCGCATTCTCGAAGCATGAAAATGCTTCCCTGACCCTGAATCAAGGAAAAAGTTGATTTTTTAAACGAAAATTCCTCGAAACAGGGTCAAGGAAGCGTTTTTACGCTTCGGGAATGCGTGCAATCGATTTCCCGCAAAATTTTAGCCTAGAAAACATGTTTTTCAGAAAAAAATCGAAAATTTAGATTTTTCCTTTTTTTCGCTTCAATAATGACATAACGACCACGCAGGGATGCCGGCGGGAAAATTTGGTATATAAAGAAATCGACTTGCTATATATACCAAATTTTCCCGGTTTTTATGTAAACAGGCAGATTTTAGCATGATACCATTGAATATGCAAAAGTTTTGGCAGCTTGAAATTCTATGAGATCTAGTCGTTTTTATATCAAAAATAGTGTTAGTGTTTCCATTGAAATCAAGAGGATCAAAAACATCTTTATTTGACTTCTTTCGTATAAATTTCCACATCTTCCACCGTTCTTGACTATGGCGAACATTTTCTGATAGTTGAACATTTTTTGAAAAAATTGATTTTTTGGTCCATATCGGAGTCTCTGGGGGTATTTTTAGCCCAAAAAACACGAATTTGATGTTTTTATTACTCCAAACCCTTTTCGAAAAAATTCACGTTCAATGCGGTCGCTGATCGATAGTAGTTCTCAACATTGTTTATAACTCGGCAAGACGAATAAAATGACACCAAAATTATCGAATTTGAAAAATGTTTTGGGTTATTGAAAAGAAAACCATGAATCAGGGATCTCGTTTCAATAACCCAAAACATTGTTTAAATTTTAGTGTCATTTTATTCGTCTCGCCGAGTTATGACAATGTTGTATTTATTTTCTTCTAAATGTTCAAGGATTTTGAATTTTATAATGATTTCTTAAATCGTTTCAATAAACAATATGGATACAAGCTCTTCGTTTCAACGTTCAAACTCGTTTGAAAAAATTTTTTCTCTCAAAACTTTTTACGGTTAGACTTTCAAGTAGTACCATAAACGCAAAAAATGCTCCACATTTTGTGCTTTATCACATGACATCAACACCCCAAAAGTGGACTGGTCCCTTTAACTAACAAATTTAACTACTAATTACATATACGATTCTTGATAATCTCACTAAAATTTATTGAAAAAAGAATCGTAAAACAGGTCATACCCCTATTTTTCTAGTCTGATTCACCGTTGCACTATTAAATGTCGAATGTTTCAAGAAAAAGCCATGTAGGTGTTTTGCCAATCCCTTTGATCGGCAACACTTTTTGAACTATATATATTGATTGACTTTCTATTTTTCTGGATCATTTCATTATTATTTTTATATTCAACAATGTTCAAATTGATATTCATAGTATGGACTTTTCTGTTCTCTTCTAGTTATTCTTTAAAATGCTATAGTAACATTGATTCTCGTGGAAATATACCACAGGGTAGATAGAAGAATTTTTGGAGCAAATTCCCCTGGTTGCCGCCATTTTAACGTTGACTAAACTCGGCAAAAAATTTTTATCTTCATCTGGAAATTACCCATTTAGGGATAATTTTATGCGAAAAATCGATTGCGCGCACTCCTGCAACCTGAAAACCGTAGAAAAATGGTAAAAATTCGATTTTCTCGACAAATGAACAAATATCACCCCACCATGCATCCATGCGTGGTTGTTTTTGGTGAGAAAATTAACAGCATTTTCCGCCAAAATACAACCACGCAGAAATGCCGGTGAAGCATACGGAAAAATATAATAGAAGGACAAGAACTGGAGTCGATTGAGTGTCAAGTAGAAATAAGGAAGAGACGCTCAGCGGCTCGGTAGCACAGGCGGTTAGGAAGTCTATTTGAGGGAATATCAACTTCATTTAGGTATGAATTGAGAGTTCAACTCCAAGCGCGACGAGTCCAAATTTTTCCATGCTACACCGGTGAGAAACTATAAAATCGTTGCTTTCATGCAACTTCACTGATCATTGTTCGATCAAAATGGCTATCAATGAATCACAAGATTTCCGCTTGAACAATCTCTATGAGAAGATGCGACTTTTGGATGATTTCTCGAGAAAATCGAATTTTCGCCATTTTTCTGCGGTTTTCAGGTTGTGGAAGTGCGCGCAATCGATTTTTCACATAAAATTACCCCTAAATGGGCAATTTCCGGAAGAAAATAAAATTTTTTAGCCGAGTTTAGTCAATATTAAGTGGCGGCAACCAGGGGAACTTGCTCCGAATTTTTAACACGGGAATACTCCTTCAAAATTCCGGTTTGAGTGTTTGGGACCATGCTTAACAACACCTACAAAAAATTTTTCAAAAAAAGTGCTATGAGTACAGAAGAAAAATTTCATGTTAAATTATAAGCAAAATTAAAAACCAGCGTTTTATCGTGAGCTTGGCTCAGTGGTAGTGCTCCCGATTTCGAGTCCAATAGTACAGGGTTCGAATCCCACCTACATCGATTGATTTTGAAGCTGATTTATTTGTTACTCATAGCACTTTTTTGAAAAAAATTCTTTGTGGAAGTTGTTAAGCATGGTCCAAAACATTCAAATAAATCGAAATTTTGAGAGAGTATTCCCGTGTTAATATAAAAAAATTAGTATAAAAAAAGTTTAGGTGATGTAAAAGGAACCAACGGTAATTGCGACTCTCGTTACGACGCAGATTGGTGTATTAAAATTGTTGATTATTATTATGGGGATATTCTTAGGTAATTTTTTTATCATCCTAAAAGGGAGGACAATCAATTTTTCGATCAGATTTTTAAATCTAGCCATTTTTGTTCATCATACAGGTGCTATGAATATAAAAGAAAAAATTCATGTCAAATTATAAGTAAAATTAAAAATCCGCGTTTTATCGTGAGCTTGGCTCAGTAGTAGTGCTCCTGATTTTGAGTCCAATTGTACAGGGTTCGAATCCCACCTACGTCGAATTGATTTTGAAGCTGGTTTATTTGGTACTGATGCCCTAAAGCACGATGCACCTTAAAAATAAAGCAATGCTTACGAAAAGATAAAATTATAAAAAATTAATTTAGAGACTGCGCATATGATGAATACGTGATCGACTGGGGCGTTAGATACAACCCCGATCGTGTATGCCACCATTTTGGAAAAACTTGTGCCGACACAACTTATGCATATTTAAGTTCTATATATTACGCTAATCAACATCAACAAAAGGATAGCCAACAATCACAAAAAATTATGCGTCACAATGGTACAGAAGTGACAACGCGATCACTCTCTATCAATCTAACTGAATTTATTGAAAAGTCTGATAAAATCTCAAATGAAATCGTCCACCCAAAAAGTTTGTATTCATATGGACAAATTAAAGTGTGCTGCTGCGATAGTAACGGATGTAATTTTGCGGTTGCTTTAAAAATTCCATTTTCGATTCTGTTGTTATTAACCTCTTTTACTATGATTTTTTGTAACGTTTTTGTATCGAAAAAATAAATAAATTGTTTGATAGATTTGTTGTGACTCCATTCTTAAAGGGGCATAACATTTATGGCGTATTCTCGAAAAAACGCGAAAAAAAGTTTTTCTAAAAAGGACCTTTCTAGGCCTAATTTTATGCGGGGAATCGATTGCGCACATTTTCGACACATGAAAACGACGTCTAGACATCGAAAATGGCAGTCTTTGATTCAAAAAACGAACTTTTTTCCCTGAATCAGAGTCAAGGAAGAGTTTTCACGCTTCGAAAATGCGCGCAATCTATTTTTCACCTACAAATTACTCTAAAAAGTCGGTTTATAGAATAAAGCCAGAAAAATTTTCCCGTCGAAACGCAGTTCTATCTTGATTTTCAGCGTCAAACTTAATTTTTCACGCTTCGAAAATGCGTGTAATTGATTTTTAGCCTAGAAATTTTGGCACTAGGAACGAATGCACCGCACAAAAAAATTCTGCACGGATCTTCCGCATATGAATTTTCCGCACGGATCTACTACACAGGATTTTCCGCACAAGGATCTTCCGTATATTTTTTGCATTGTAAAAGTTGCCTGAATTTCAATAATATCGTGCTTATTGAAAAGATTGGTAAAACATCTTTACAAAATGTGAGAAAAAAATTCAAAAATGTACGGATTATCCTTGTGCGGTCAATTTCTTAAAAAACTGTGCGGTGCATTCGTTCCTATTGCCTTCGATACGCGTCGAGNAACAATTGCGCATGCAACAGGTGTATATGCGCAAATTCTGAATCCGAATCCAGGACCCGTACCAATAAAGATAAAAGCTAAGGATAAATCCTTAGCTTTTAGTGAAGAGTTAAGGATTTATCCTTAGCTTTTATCTTTATTAGTACGGATCCAGAATATTGGTGCCAAAAAATAGAACCCGGCTAGCCGATTTTGAATATTCACTTGGATATTCAAAATCGGCTAGCGAAAGGTGAATATTCAATATCGGCTAGCCGATTCAGAATCGGCTGAAATTCAATATTGGCTACAACATATAATCTAAATGGAAGCTCTAACTTTAAGCTAAAATATTTGTAAAGAAAATTTAATTCAAAAACTTCATTAACATGGTCAAAAACAGTGATCTTTATCGAAAATGAGTCTCGAAAATGGGTATATGATAAAGATTGAGATTTTCCTAAGTATAGAAAGGGAATCTGCATGAAGTTTATATAGCATTTTATAGCGCTGACTTCCAGCTATCCAACGACACCAAAACCGACTCTCAAAACAATTTATACGCCGAGATATGCTAATTACAAAAAATGATACCAAAATTTGTATATGGTAGACAAAATTTGCATATTTACCTATGTTAGGTCAATTTTGAACTTTTTTATGCAAATTCTATCAATTTTTATAGCAGGAACAAGAAGTCTCACTTGTTTTTGATGGTCCTCGGAGTATTAATTCACAAGACAAGTGATTGAGTGTACTACTTTCAACATGTACTAATTTCCCTGAATCAGGGCCAGGAATGCGTTTTCAAATCTCGGGAATGCGCGCAATCGATTCCCCACATGAAATTACCCCAAGAAATCTGATTTTGAGGGAGAAATTTCAAAAATTTTCGATTTTCGTTTCAATACACACACCTATTTCCCTGAACCAGGGTCAAGGAAGCATTTTGACGGAATGCGCGCAATCGATTTTTCGCATGATTTTACCCCCAATAGGGCCTTTTTTGTGGAAATAAATTTTTTCGAGATCCGGCTACAATGTAAGATAATTCAAAAAGTTACTAAAATAAAAGTTACTAGAATAAATAAAAAAGTTACTAAAATAATAATATTTCTAAAGCAAAAAGGAGAGCAGCCACCATTCTCGACCTTTGCAGCCGCATCAAATGATCTCTAAATCGGCTTCTGGCTGCCCCTCAATTGCATAAGCTTGATGCAAGATCTGACAACCGCTTACGGCTCCTCCCGTTTCACAGCATTCTTGCCGCCAATCACAAGTGGAATTTGATAGGGCTGCTACATTCTCAAAACATAGAAGCGCCGAATCAAAACACATCGTTTTCCTAGACCCGTGGAGAATTTGAAATTCTCTAGGCTCTAATCATCAAAGTCCTGTGGCCAAGCATCTTTCGGAAGCTACAAACCTACAACGAAGAATAAAAAGTCATCGTTTTAAAAGTTATCTACTAACATGTAGAAGTTCAAAAGAACAAATTGACGAATTTTTATCATCATTTTTCATATTTTTTATCATTATTTAAAAAATCGGGTTTTATTAACGTCATAATGCAATTATTGGAAGCCCATTACGAATGGCATTCATAATAAAAGTAAAAAAACGTATTTTAAACACCATAAATTTATAGATAAGGAAATGGTAGACGAGGTGCAGTTAGAATATCATCATTGGCTTATCAATTCCCTGGGAAATGCCATTTTAATGTGAAACTATGATCATCGTTCTTCTTAGAAAGGATATATAAAGCAGAGACGATACGTATACTTGTACTCAAAATTTAGTCTTGAAAAAATGTTGTTATTGACTTTGCTAGGATTTGTTGTATTGACCTCAGGAAATGTGTTACGAAATCATAAGTTTGGAGGTAAAATTTTGCTAGTATAGATATTGGAACAGATTTTGACCCTGATCTTGTCATGATCTCGTTTTTGGATCTCGTCATGATCTCGTTTTTGATCCTGATCAGAGCACTAATGTAGTTCTGGTCTTGAATCTATCCTAGATCTGGTCTTGGTACTAAACAATTTAATCAAAAACACGTTTTTTAAGATATTTTGATTGGTTCAAACGACTTCGCTACACCATGTTCTACAAATATTTCCAACACTTGGGTGAACATCTTCCTGATGATAGATGTTAGCACCAGTATGGGAACTGCTAACTTGAGACAAGTATGCCTTTATCTATCACCAGAAACCATCCATTTCTAGCTTGCACTTTCTCTCTCCTCCGAGTTCACTCAACTCTCTATTGCAACAAATTCATGCCAACCACATACCAACCAAATCGCTGTTATTACCTATTCCGATACAGCCAACATTGTTGCCAACTTAACCCAAATCCAGAGTCACCAAGATCTTGCCAATACCCTCTTAAGTCTAAAGATCTCCAATTCCAGCAGTGCTTTTGGCATCGCAAAGTAATTTTTTACATAAAAATGTTTAAAAAATTGAAATTTAGAGCTTTAAATCTATCCGTTGAAGTCTGGAATGATTTCGATTTTAATGATTTTTGTCCAACTGATAGAGTTAATGTATTTGTCTTTGTTGGGGCGTCAGTGAAGTAATTTCGATTTATTTTTTTATCAGAATGATGGGAAGATTTTAGCAATGTGGACGTTACTTTCGTGGAAAATCTGCCCTTTATCGTGAATCATCAATCGGTCATAACGATCAATGCCAACCCGAAAGATGCTGTGTTAACCCAAGTTTTCAATTACATTTCGAGTCCGTCGTTTAATTTGTCGATGGCAGATAAGAATGTGTATAAAGATTTTACATGGGCTCTTACTCAGGGTAAGCCATATCGTTCCGATCATTAATCTAACCTGAAGAACGTTAAATTTTAGCCAATTGTGATTGCTCTTCTTTTGAACAATTAACCGCATTTAACACAACGGCTAACAAATGGCAAAAATACGCTGATTGTTTCCAATTATATAGCTTTACAGGTTACCATGATCCCGCCAATTCGATTTGCTTTGAAATGGGTAGATCAACCGACGCTACTATAACTAGTACTGTAAAAGAGAATTTTGTCAGACGTAGGAGATTTTTTTATCGCTTTCAGAGACATTCATTTTAGAAATGGTCAAAGATTGGTCGAATGAAATTCCAATTTGGTTCATCGGACTTCATAGAAACGCTCAAAAGAAATGGGTCTGGACTGATTATGATGGATCCGAAGTTCCGGTCGGTTTCTCAAGTTTGTTCTCTCAATTCCAATTTAGCTAGGAAACTATGCTCCATGGGCACCCGGATATGAAAACAGTACGGGAGACTGTGTCACAGTGATGTACCAGTCTGGTGTTGACCTTTCAAAAAACTACCTCTGGGTACCTATTTCCTGCCAAAATCAAACAGGATGCGATGGTAGCGATATAATTGAATGTGTAAATGTCATTTGTCAAAAAAGGGCTTGTGATGCTGATTATGCTGGCTGCTCTGAAACTATCACACCACCTACATCACTCCCAGGACAAAAACGGATGAAGATGACTAAGGAAGAAAAAATCAATTATTCCAAGACTTCAAAAGAAAAGAAAAATAGAGTTCTGAAAAAGAATAAAAAATTATAATAGAACAAATTTTTTATATATAAAGCTAAAAATCATCGTTTGAGCATTAAACTACATTTAAATATAAACTAGATACAGTGGATTCTCTATAATACGGTCCCCCAAAATCAAAATTTTAAAAAATCATATCCATCAATTTTAATGCTATGTTTTCGTTAACCACATTTTCCCTAAAATTCTATATAAGATTTTGGGAAAATGTGGTTAACGAGAAAAAAATAGCATTAAAATTGACGGAGATATGATTTTTTGAAATTTTGATTTTGAGGAACCGTATTATAGATAATCTATAGTACTAGAAGAATAAACTTTCTAACAAAGAATAGTCACCAAGTGTGTCCTCGAAATTTTGAATAATTTCAACGTCATTAGATGCAGAAAAAAATATATAAGAAACACGTATCTATTCGTTTTGACCCCAAAATTTCAGAGAGCTGTATTTTTTAGATTAAAATTTTTTAAATAATTGCAATAAATATAGCACGGCGCATAAAAGTAGGGCCAAAAATGGAAACAATAGAAAGTGGGTCTAAATCTTGTTTATTTCAGCTATTAAGCTTATTTTAAGCATAGTTGTGCAAGAAATTTCAATCGCACAGCGATTTTTGAAATTTCGAGTTTTTGTGTCCAATATGAAAAACATGCTGAACTTAAAAATGGCATATATCGGCTTAGGAAAAGAGTTTTTGATTTGGGAAAAAAGTATTTTAAAGCTGGAAAGTTAAATTTTAATACAGAGTAAAA